>VWZW01000168.1:9468-151484 GCA_013397115.1 Edolisoma coerulescens
CCAGTCAGGTATCTTCAGGGAGGCTTCTTTGGTTGTAGCTTCTTTATACAGTTTTTGTTATAATGGGCAAAACTCTTTTATATCAATGTTTGAGGCATGATCTCTTTCAGTCTCTGACATCCACCCCCTGACTCAAACATTGTAATAAATGTCTCTTTCCTAGCCATCTTCTTCATTTTATGGGTTGTCCATGGAGGTGATGAGGAAAGATAATAGGAGAAAAGATAGAAACAGCAGAAGCAATGACATAAGTAATCATACAGTGATCAACAGTTCAAAATGTGAATTCAGTTGTAATTATTAACCCCAATTCTTATTAGTCAGTGCCCCCACCCCATGAATCCTAGGAATCAGTGGTTTTTTAATGGGTAGTGGGTGTGAGGGATATCACAATATCATCAGGCCCCACAGACTTGTGCCCAGTCAGTTCCCTCAGGTGATCCTGAACTCTGGCAGTGGGAGGGACTCTGCTCTCCCAACCCCCACCTGGAAGTTCAGGGACTTGTGAGATGTCTTTATATTTTGTTTTGTTCTTATCTCATCCTGTTAAGTTTACTTTTATTTTTCGCAATCTCCTGTTTCCAAGGGGAGAAAGGAGGAAGAGCCAGGGGGTGAGCGAGTGGCTGTGTGGTGTTTAGTTGCCAGCTGGGGTTAAACCACAATGGTGGAGACCCAGAATTGGGCACACGAACTGTTTGAGCAGCCCATGCCAGGGTGTCTTGGTTTGAAAGACTGCCAAGGAACCTCCCTTGGAATGGAGAATATGACCCCCTTCCCTCCAAATTATTATAACTCTGAAATTAAAGGGGCTTTCAGGCAAAGCTATGGGAAAAGGAATAACAGCTCTTTACTAGTATGTNGCTCCGCAGTTGTAGCAGGGGCCGCGGGGTGTCCCTGCAGGCATGGGGTGTGGGTTAGAGTGCAGTGAAAAAGCCCGAGGCAGCGGCAGAAAGCAGCGGAGCTGGGTAGCGGCAGCCCGGCTCCTCTGCAGCTGCCGCATGCAACTGAGGAGACACGCCCTCTGGGAAGGGGGAGCGAGGTCGAGGTCCCGATCTTTTCCCCTGAGGCACCCGAACAGATGGCAAGGGTCCTTTCCAGTGAGACAGGGCGCTAATAAGGTCCCAGTTCAGTGGCTGCTCTCACGAGCAAAGGCTCACCCATGGCAGGAGAAACAGGGCAGGACTGGGCTCTGGCAGCGGCAGCAGCGAATTCCCCCCCAAGCAGCAACTTGACTGTCCTCCTCCAAAGCCGAGAGAGCAAGAGGGCAAGGAGCTGCACCCAGCTCCCTTTTCCCAGCCCAATTCTTGTGGTATCTCTGCCCCTCCTAGAGAAACCCTCAGATAAGAGAGTAGCCAGCTGCACCCTTCCCATGGAAACTTCTTTTGTCTCTGCTAAGTATTGGTCGTCATGGTTTCCTAGCGACAGATGGGACAAAATTCCATGAGAGGAAGAAACAAAAGGAAAAATCCTAAACCCCAACACAGGGCTCACCCAAAGGAGGGCAGTGGGAGCAACCCCTTTCCAACAGGAATGCACTGCCCTGCTGTGCCGCAGGCTCGGTCTTTGGTGATTCCTCATTTCCTCATCCCGGAATGTCCCGCTAACAGCCACAGCCATCCCAGATGCCTTCCTTAGGGCCACAGGAGACACATACCCTGGCAGTGAGGATGGTGGCAAATGACCACACGGCGTGGCCAGTGGATGGAGGGCAGCATTGGTTCCTGTTCAGCTCTTGCCCACCACATTTCTAACTGTGTCTGCAATTGTAGCTCCCTCATGACAAGAAATACAGTGCGAAACTGAAGCAAGTCCCAGGGACCCCCAAGGTGGAGAGGGTCTGGTGCACACAGCTTGTAAGATGGGGCTGTGGGAGCTTGGCATGCCCGTCCTGGAGACAAGGGGGTTCAGGTGGCCCTGGCAGCAGCATTGTGTGGGTGCTTGTTGAGAGGGGACCACACTGGCCAGCATCAGTCACAGCCTGTGTTAGCAGTCACCAGGTGCCACGTTACGACCTCATGGCTCCGGTTGCTGATGGGTGCAGTGTAACATGCAGAGGCTTAGCTGAGGTAACTGAGTGATGCTGTGAGGCACAGCCCCAGTGCAGTGTAGATTCACCCCAGGCTCTTGCACACCATCACTGTGGGTGGCCTAAAGATGAACAGACCGGCATCAGGATGTGCAGCTCTGTGCTGAGGCAGATGGGGGACTGAAAGTGCCCTCGGAAACTGTCATGCTCATCCTCAGGCCTTCACACTCTCCTCTGTCATGAGGGAAATGATCAGCATTGCATTTGTATCTTTGCTTGCTAGTGCTCTGCCTTACCTACCTTTGTCCCAGGCTCATTTGCGTTCCACCGTACCCAGAGAAACCTCGGCTTCCTCCTACCCCGGTGGTTCCATCGTTTGGCGTCAGTCATACAGCTGTGCCACAAAAGCTGCATGGCTCAGCTCTGGGTCAGGCTGCCTGGCTCCATCAGTTTTGGTCAGTCCTTGAAGCCAGTCTGGCATGTGTAACATCATCCACTAGTCAAGCAATGCCTAAAGCAATGCTCAGAGGCATCAGCCCACAGAAAGCCCAAGCAGGCCGGCGTGCCCAAGCAGTTGGTTGTGTCAAAACACACAGCACTTCCTGAAGATTGCAAGTGAAAGGACAGCAGAATGGGGGGGANCAGGGTGCTAATAAGGTCCCAGTTCAGTGGCTGCTCTCACGAGCAAAGGCTCACCCATGGCAGGAGAAACAGGGCAGGACTGGGCTCTGGCAGCGGCAGCAGCGAATTCCCCCCCAAGCAGCAACTTGACTGTCCTCCTCCAAAGCCGAGAGAGCAAGAGGGCAAGGAGCTGCACCCAGCTCCCTTTTCCCAGCCCAATTCTTGTGGTATCTCTGCCCCTCCTAGAGAAACCCTCAGATAAGAGAGTAGCCAGGTGCACCCTTCCCATGGAAACTTCTTTTGTCTCTGCTAAGTATTGGTCGTCATGGTTTCCTAGCGACAGATGGGACAAAATTCCATGAGAGGAAGAAACAAAAGGAAAAATCCTAAACCCCAACACAGGGCTCACCCAAAGGAGGGCAGTGGGAGCAACCCCTTTCCAACAGGAATGCACTGCCCTGCTGTGCCGCAGGCTCGGTCTTTGGTGATTCCTCATTTCCTCATCCCGGAATGTCCCGCTAACAGCCACAGCCATCCCAGATGCCTTCCTTAGGGCCACAGGAGACACATACCCTGGCAGTGAGGATGGTGGCAAATGACCACACGGCGTGGCCAGTGGATGGAGGGCAGCATTGGTTCCTGTTCAGCTCTTGCCCACCACATTTCTAACTGTGTCTGCAATTGTAGCTCCCTCATGACAAGAAATACAGTGCGAAACTGAAGCAAGTCCCAGGGACCCCCAAGGTGGAGAGGGTCTGGTGCACACAGCTTGTAAGATGGGGCTGTGGGAGCTTGGCATGCCCGTCCTGGAGACAAGGGGGTTCAGGTGGCCCTGGCAGCAGCATTGTGTGGGTGCTTGTTGAGAGGGGACCACACTGGCCAGCATCAGTCACAGCCTGTGTTAGCAGTCACCAGGTGCCACGTTACGACCTCATGGCTCCGGTTGCTGATGGGTGCAGTGTAACATGCAGAGGCTTAGCTGAGGTAACTGAGTGATGCTGTGAGGCACAGCCCCAGTGCAGTGTAGATTCACCCCAGGCTCTTGCACACCATCACTGTGGGTGGCCTAAAGATGAACAGACCGGCATCAGGATGTGCAGCTCTGTGCTGAGGCAGATGGGGGACTGAAAGTGCCCTCGGAAACTGTCATGCTCATCCTCAGGCCTTCACACTCTCCTCTGTCATGAGGGAAATGATCAGCATTGCATTTGTATCTTTGCTTGCTAGTGCTCTGCCTTACCTACCTTTGTCCCAGGCTCATTTGCGTTCCACCGTACCCAGAGAAACCTCGGCTTCCTCCTACCCCGGTGGTTCCATCGTTTGGCGTCAGTCATACAGCTGTGCCACAAAAGCTGCATGGCTCAGCTCTGGGTCAGGCTGCCTGGCTCCATCAGTTTTGGTCAGTCCTTGAAGCCAGTCTGGCATGTGTAACATCATCCACTAGTCAAGCAATGCCTAAAGCAATGCTCAGAGGCATCAGCCCACAGAAAGCCCAAGCAGGCCGGCGTGCCCAAGCAGTTGGTTGTGTCAAAACACACAGCACTTCCTGAAGATTGCAAGTGAAAGGACAGCAGAATGGGGGGGACAAGGCAAGAGCCCACTTTCATCTCCCACACAGAGAGGATGGGACAAGACAGCAGCATTTCCCTTCAGAGAGATTTGAGAACCTGCAGGTATTAGAAGCCAGGCCATGTAGATCCCAGCTGAACGGATAAACAACTGTAAGAATGAGCAGGGCTGGTGGGTGCCCCTGGGAAGAGACTCCAGCTGTTACTCACCTTTATTTACAACTCACTGGGAGCTAAGGGCAGAGTGGAGGAACAGAGAACAGCAAAGAACTGCCTGAAAAAGAGTAAGAGGAGAGAGCCTGGAAGTGGTCAAACCTTGAAGACAGTATCACATGGGAAGCAAAAAGTGCAGCCTGGTGAAGGACTTGGGGATGCTGGTGGATGAGAAGGTGGACACGTCCTGGCCATGTGTGCTGGCACCCAGAACCCTGCTGTGTCCTGGGCTGATCCCCCAGTGTGGGCAGCAGGAGAGGGGGAATTCTGCCCCTCTGCTCCACTCAGGGGAAACCCCACCTGCAGAGCTGCCTCCAGCCCTGGGGTCCCAGCACAGGACAGACATGGAGCTGTTGGAGCACGTCTGCTATTCCTTTACCACCTCCCACAGGGAGAAGCCTCAGCTGGGCTGACCTGGGGCCACTGATGCACAGCCCCATCACCTGCAGCACCCATCCCACAGGGAGGTGGATGGGAGAGGACCTTCCCTCAGGGACTGGAGTTCAAATAGCATGAGGCTGGTGCAAGGGGCAACATCCATGACTGCTCCAGCTGCCAGGACCAGCAGGGCAGCTCTTCTCACCTACACTCTGCTGGGAGCTGTGCTCCAGCTGGCTTCCAGCATCTTCCTGCAGCGCTCTGTTGGATCTGTCCCTCACACCAGCTCCTTTCCTGGAGAGAGGATTCCCTGCAGGTGTAGGACACACCATCAGCTGCAACTCAGGCAAGCCTTAAGTTTTTTCAGTGCCTAAACCCCTCTCTGCTGGGCGATGCAAAGGAAGTAGAGTGAGCCAAGGAGTAGGGAGACACTGACCAGCCACATGACCATCAGCCCCTGCCTTTGGTTGGAGAACAAGTCTGACAGAGTGCTCAGGATGAGCCACAATTTCCTGCACTGCTCAAAGCTTCCCTTAAAAGCAAACTCTGCAAATGCCTCCACCTCAAGTTTTTTGTTCCCAGTTGAGGAACCTAGTCAAAGGACAAGAGACTCTACACAGGTAGGACAACCATATTTCCTGTGCCACTATCCAGTGCTCTGTTCTCTAAACCAATCCTCCCCCTTTGTCTCAGCCCCTCAATCCCAACCAGCTGCTCTTCCACAGCTTGGACTGCTCAGAAGCCTGGGCAGGCACACACACACCGGGGAACATGGGGAACACATACCACACTTGATATACCAGAGACATTAACACAGACAAATGAGATGGGAACAGAACATTCCTACAAGACACGACTTGAATTTATGTTTATTTTATATATATATTTTTATATATATATATATATATATCTTTGTATAGATTAAACTGGGGGGGATTTTATCATATACATTTTTTTGGTATAATACATGAGAAACAGGGACAGGAACATAGCAAATATAAATCAGTACATTCCTTCAGTGAACTCCTTGACACACTGAGACTGAAAAATTGCATGCAATGGGGAGACAAAGAGAAGGGAAATAAATTTTATTAGAAAAAAACCCAACAAGATAACCTAGGTACAACTGTCAACAGAGGAGCAGCACTATAGATGGCAAACCTGTATAAATTAAAAGAAAATTCCACTCTGACATCTACTATGCTTTAAAGTGCAATAAAGCCTGATTTATTTACCTACAGAATACAGGAAAGTTTCCCCCCTCTCCCCATTCCAATCTATCCCTAAAAAAAAACAAACCCAAACAAACAAACCAGTAAAATAAATCTAAAGGATATACATTATCCACAGTCCTATAGAGACGCCTACATCTACTCAGTAGCACCAAGAATCTGATATGGGTGTAATTAAAATCAATTAAAACTCGGGAGCAATGGTAACATCTGTTTGCTGCTTCTGCAGACCTCCTGCCCTTTATGAGTGCTCGGGGAGAGGCAGCTCTCCCTGTGCTGGGGTGACGGCGGCCCGGCAGGTCTGGCAGCAGCACAGCACACACAGCACAGCGAGAGCAGCGCAGGGACGTGGGGACGGGGCCGAGGCCCCGCGCGGGGTCTGCACGGCTGGGTGGGGCTGTCACACCTGGGCGGGCGCCTGCGGGGAGCGGGACCAACCTACACAGAGGGGAAGGGTTGTGCGAGTCCAACACGCGCCACGAGCCTCTTTGGTGACAGGGTGATGGGAAGGGGAGGGAGGGAGGGAGGAAGAGGAAGGGGGTCAGCACAGCCCCCCTCTTGTGAGCCTCTGGCTGTGTTGTCTTCTGAGGCCAGGGGCCTCTGTGCCACAGTTCATCTGTCTCCACATGCCACCTCTCAGCAGCCCTCAGAAGCCAAAGGTCTCCTGGGAAGCATAGACCATGTAGAGGAAGCCATCCTCATCCTTCTCCTGCTCATATATCTCCGAGATGGGGGTAGACACGCTGACCATGCTGTGCTGGTTCACCAGCAGGAAGAACGCCTGGGTGGGATTCAGCTGCAAGCGGCGCCTGTGGGAGCAAGGGCAGGAGGGGCAGGGTCAGTCCACCTGGGGTGGGTGCTCTGAAAGCCAATTCCACCTCCCCAGCAATGCTATTCCCTTGGGGCCAGGCCTGCACAGCCAGGACCTCCTCCCACAGCTCAGGACCTGGTATCCAGGTGTCCAGCTGAGCTGCTCGAGGCTCCAAGGCCTCCTGAGACAGAAGGGGAAAGCCCCCTTCTCCAAGTGCTACTGGCAAGGGCAAAGCAGAGGGGCCTCTTCCTTCTGAGCTGAAGAATAAAAAGAGGGGATGGGACCCCTTCATTGCTCATGAGTGTCCCCTTGAGGGAGAGACCCCAGACCTTCACAAGGTGCTAAAAACCTGCCCTCCCTTGGCCCCCCACAACAGTCTGTACCACACACAAAGATGCTGTGGCTGCCAAATCCCCATCCCTGCCCTCAGCAGCTGCCTCTGCCTCACCCTCACCCCACCACCCGGCAGTGAGTGGCCTGTGGGTGAGGACATGCTCACAACGTGCCAGCTGAGCCACTCACCGGATTATTTTGACCAATTCACTCATGTTGACATGGTCTGGGACAAGGAACTTGGTCTTGTCCAGCACTGGCAGCTGTTTCTCCCCTTTGTAGCGTTCTATGATGACCTGGGGAGGAAGTCAAGGGTAGGATTAGCCATGTTCATAGTGCCCCACACGCTGGTCCCAAGGTCAAATACAAATCCAACTAGCAATGGGTAGAAAAGCTGAGGTAAAGCCCCGCCTTGCTTCACCCTCACAGAAAACAAAACAAAAAAAGACATGAGCAGTGACCACCAGGCTGGCTGCAGGTGGCTCTTCATCAGTCACCTGTGCCCGAGCCAGGTAGTGAAGAGTGTCCAAAACAATGAACTAAAGCACCAAGTGCTCTGGCTGGCTGACAAACAGTGGGCGCCACTGGATTGATGTAGATTCTTGTCCTCTGGCATGCAGGAGATCTGAAGAGGAGTGAAGTATTTTAACATCCCTTTCAGACTGACCAAACCCACAGGTTTTACTGGCTTGAGCTACAGACTGAGCTCATGGTGCAGTTTCCTTGCCCTTTCCTTCCTGCTGCCATTCAGCATCCCTCTGCCTGCTCAGGAACAGCTGTGGATGTTCCCAAGCAAGCAGTTTTTAGAAGTCCCAGCAAAGCCACTCAGGCATTCTTTCAGAAAGAGGGCGTTTGGATTTCACCAGTCCTGCTCCTTATGTTAACAGTCAGACATACCAACTCCAAGAAGGATCGGAAACCCAGGGCCACCCCAGCTGTGCACTGAGCTTCCCAGGCACTCATGCCTGGTGTCACCACAGGCACAGCCCAGCCTGTCCTCCTCTGCCAGACATCTTGCTTGGAAAAGCTCTTACCATCCCTGCATTCCGAAATGACTGAATGACGATTTCTGATCCATTTTCCTGCTATTATAATTAACGATTTTCTTCTGTGAAGCTGTTTGCTGACAGCTACAATTGCTGTTCTAAACCAGCCTGGAAAGGTACCTTTTGTATCCTGAGAAACAAGGTGGCAGGCAGTTAAAATAGGGAATCTACTTTTAAGTAAAATGAAAGTAAGTGAAGAATATGTTCCCATTACAGTGATGCTCTCTCACATCTCTCCAGCACCCTGTTTTCTCCACAGAGAGACTCTTGGATACTCACAGCCCATCATTCTCTTCCACCTGAGATTAAACATTATTTATCGCTATAAGGCAAGGAATTGCCATAATTTATTTTCCCAGGTCCTTTCCAAAAATACTCGAGAGACTGCAGATGGCTTTTGGCAGCAGAGGGATGGAGCAGCATGCAGAGAGGAGGATCCTCAGGAGATGGCTCTGTGGAGCCAGAAGGACCAGGGAACCTCTGGGAACACGGATTTCCCTTTCCTTTGATCCCCTGTTGACACATCAGCCTCTGGCAGCAGCAGCAATGGAACTCCTGCCAGCCTCCCCCAAAGGCAGATCAGACACCCCGGCTGGGACACTGTGGAGTCACCAGTGAGCTGGGAATGTCTGAGGGGCCCCCCAGGCCGTGGGGCTGATCTGACAGGGCTGCAGGCAGTTCCCGGAGGAGGGAGGGGTGTGAGGTGCCTTGCTGGGAGCTCTGCACCAAAACGGCCTCTGCAGAGCCCATCCTGGACAAATCTCACCCAAGGGGAACCCAACGCCTGGGCAAGCAGCATGTGAACACCAGGTATTGTCCCTTCGGCCTCTTTTGCAAGATGAGGATCTGGTTAAAGAACCTTTCTGTGCAACAGACTAAACCATGCATCGGGACATCCCCCACCAACCTGTTAATGGCCCTTCATCCCTCCAAGGAGGGCACAGGGAGGACAAGATGAGCAGAACCATCCTCCTGCCTTTACCTTGAGTCTTACATGGACAGGTGAGTATTTTGGCTGTGGGGAGAGGAATAGTCTTGAGGGGCTGAACACTCACAACAGCCACACACAGGGATGCTGCTGTGGGCACTGGGAAACACACGGGCAACAGTGGGCCCTTCAGCTTTTCGGTCTGCACGAAGGAGCAGCTACACAGCAGCTGTTTGTGCATCCACCTTTACCTGCAGAGAGGGCCCTGCACACCTGGGCAATGCCTTATTTCTCACAAGAGCAGGACCAGAGGCCGGTGTCTCTCACTACCAGCCAGTTCCATCCCAGAAAGAAAAACCTTGAGATTAACCCAAGAACGGGATGCAACGGCTGTCCTGGCTCTTAGAGCAGCAGCTGCCTTGTGCCCTGAGCAGACACAGAGCCTCTCATGTAGAACAGCTCCAAGAGTTTCTGTTCCTAGAACATGAGCTGCTATTTGGGTAACCCAGCTATGAGAACAGGTGGCCAATGGACAAAACGTTCTTGTCTAGCTCTGGAGGGAAAAGCATGATCAAATGCTAAAGTTACATCCCTGTGGCCACAGGGTGGGTGTACACAGCCACCTCCCATCCCGTATCCTCTTCCAAGCTGCTGCCTTGAGCCAGTGGGTTCCTCAGCGTGGGACACCTGCTCTTGCAGAGATCACCACAGATCTCTGCAGAAATCACATGAGTGGGCACAGGTGGGGAGGGGAAACGCTCAGGGCAGAGCCTGGAGTCCTGGTCCCACCACAAAGGGGGCTTGGACAGTGTTTATAAACACAGCCTTTGTTCTGGGGCCAGTCTGGAGAGGTGGAAAGGGAGTTTGGTAGGGAATAAAGCCAGATGTGGTGGTCAACAGAGGCAAGGTCCAACCAGGAGTGAGGCTAAGAATGTATTCCCAGCAGGCACAGAGGCTCAAATGTGCGTATGTAACACCTCCCCGACATCCACGGCCAGGCACAGAGACTGACACAGACACACACAGCACCCACACGAGCACAGTCTGCACCAGCCTCATCCTGTTCCCCTCTGGCAAAGCAGGGTGCAGGTCCTTTAGTGGGAACAGACACAGTAGCCCTCAGTCAAAAAGGTGATCTGGTGTTGATGCATCCAGAGTTGCGTCAGCCCTGGACACTGGATCTGCAACTCCCCAGAACAGCCCTCCCAGGAACCCAGAGAAGGTTGTCCCTTCCTCTGAGTCCATAATTTGGGTTTCCATCCACCCCTGTGCCAGGGCAGGGCATTATGTGGGATCTCCAACCTGCCATTGCCTCTCCGTGCTCCTCTGTTGGGTGCTCAGATGAACCCAACAGAGCCCTCTCTGCATGGCCCAAATACCCCCTCAGCGCTCCCTACCAGCACAAGGGGTGGCCCTGCCTTCACCCCCCTCTACAGCCCATGACTCACCAGGCCTGCCTGAATTTAGCATTGCAGGGTTTTGGGAAACGGTTTGCTACTGTTGCTGCCCAGCAAAAGATGTTCCCCAGCAATTTCAGACTCTCTGAGGGTTCAGTCATCTCCAGAAAGATCCCTGGGGCTGACAGCAGGCAGGGACAGTGAGGGGGCACAGGCCCCCTGTCCTCTTACATGTCAGAAGATGATTTCTAAAACATCTTCTGAGGCTGTGGATGGGGGGGTTCCAGTGAAAAGGCTGGAAGTTCTCTGCTTGCTCTGACTGCCCAAGGAGGAACCACCCTGTGAGGAGCAGCCGGAGATTTCTTCCCAGGAGAGCTGAACGTGAGCAGCATCTACTGCCAACACAACCATCTCACCTTCTCAGCAAGAGCTGCGTGTGCCTGTGGTCAGCATTTTCTACCAGGGAAGAGCAGGCAGCTCTGGGAAATGCAGAGACAGCAAAGGGGCCCCTGGCATGAGGTGGACAGGGAGCCTGGCTCCTGCCTATGTCCTTATTACATGTGCCAGTGTGGCATCCTAGGATGTGACTTCCCTTCAAACACAAGCAAAGGACTCCACACCTCAGGAAGGTTTCAGGTTATCTCCTGTGTTGTCTCTGGTGGGCTCAGACAGACATCACAGCCCTCTCTCCACGTACACACACATGTACATGTGGCTCAGTCCCTTCCTCAGCCTTCCCAGCAAGTACGCTCATGGAAACAGGAGAGACATCCCCTTCCCTGGGCACACAGCCAGGCCCTGCCCTCTGCAAATCCTCCTGGCCTCCTCTCAAAGTAAAAGGGACTCACCCAAGGACTCCGGCTGGAAACTGGAGACACAGGAGGGCAGCAGGTGCCGCACAGCTTTGCCGTGGTTGCTGCCAGCAGTAAGGGTGCAACCTTGGATCTCCATTTAACTCCCCTGGGCTGGGGGCTCAAACCCCTCTGCTAATTCCAAGCACCTCTCCAGGGAAGCCAGTCACTTGGAAAACACAGCTCCTGCCTTTCACAGATGACCAAGACCTTCCTACAGCCGATGAGCCTGCAGTACTTGGACCCATGACTGTGCCTGCACCACACTCCTCCTGCATGAGGCTCTGATCACTACCCAGCACTGAAACCTGCAGGAGCTCTGCCCTGGGAGAGAGGAGAGACAGCACCAAAGTGGTGTTGAGGACTAATCGGGACCAGGCCTTTAGAGATACCAATGACAGAAACATGGGTGGACCCCACAAGGCCTTCATGACCCTTCTCACCTCTTGATTCTTTTTATCCCTCCAGCAAAACTTGCATCGTGGTGTTGACCCCAACACAAAGAGCACTCCAGCCATGGGAGCTCCCTCACCATGTTTCAGCAATGCCGTAAAACTCTCTGGATGCACAGCTCTGGCTCCTTCTGTCCATGCCCCAAGCAACACACATCTGTGTACAGGCACTTGATATATGCACGTGTGTGCCTTTTATGTACAACTGATTTCTAGCCTGGCCTTACTGCCAGAGCCTGAATGCACTGCAATTAGCTCTGCCACAACTCTAGAGAAATGCAGAGCCAGTCTAATGCCATCAAAGCCACATTAAAAGCAGAGGTCAATTGATGTGTTGATGACCTGGAGTACTGGTACCCAGGTTTCTGTGAGGGGCAGGCCTTGCTCTGCTGAGCTGGCAACACGTGAACACCACAGTAGTGGTGGGAGAAGAGGAAGAGAAAGAATTCTTCTGGCTAGAAGACACTGTGCTAAAACCAAAACCAAAACCAAAACAAGAGTGAGGCGGGAGTGGACTAAGATGGGCCAAGAGAAGTCTGAGACATTTAGTCTTGAAGGCCAAATACTGATAGTTGCAATTTTAAGACAAGGTTGATGTTCATCCAACAGTGAGAGGGAGCTGAACTAGGAATCCTGTCCTTTTGGTCATAGATGCTATGATATTGCAAATAGTAAGTCAAGCAAGCCCCAAGTACACAATTTCATAGAATCATGGAATGGTTTGGGTTGGAAGGAATCTTAAAGGTGAGCAGAACCACCTTCAACTAGACCAAGCTGCTCCAAGTGCTGTCCAACCTGGTCTTGAACACTTTCCAGGGATGGGATGTTCCTCTAAGTTCTCCATCTTCTCAGCAAGAGAAGCAAATGCTCAGGTAGGAACTCAAAAGCACACTCATAGCCACAGAGCAACTCAGCATATTAGAGACGGGCAGGAAGAACTGCAAGTTCATGGTGTCTCACCTGTGCCTGTCAACCACAGGTACTGGGAAAGCACAGAATGGGTATGAATGATCCTAACAAAGCCTCTGTGCTTTCAATGCTGCAAAGATCATCCCACACATCTTTCTCTGGGCAGAGAGAAATCCTTACCAAGTTATCCAGGAAAAATCAGGTAGCTACTACAGCCAAAAAAAACCAGTTTCAGAGTTTTCTCCTGCTGCACTAGTTTGGAAATAGATTTGAGATCAAATCAGTCCCCTGCCTCTAGGGCAGCATGGAGCTTTATAGCCAAGACTGTCCTTTGCACTGCAGAGAAGGTGCCTGCTATTGAGCAGCTGGCACATACAAGGCACTGGAGGCTCCTGTGTTGATGCAAAGTTTTTCAAGCTCCATTGAGGCTATGCAGGAGCACAGAGGGGTCCCGAGAACAAAGTCTAACACAGAAGAGCAAGAACAATCACTCACCGGGATTTTGTTTGGATGCTGCTCTCGGATCTGCTGAACTTCTTTACAACGATCCGCTAGGGAGAAAGAAGTAAAGAAATGAAGTTAGAAACACCTGTGTGTGGTAGGGCAGGCAGAACTGAGGTACCCACCCTGCAAGCCACAGCCTGACCCAGAGAGAGGGACATTTCCCAAGGAATGCACCTTCTGCTCACCAGGCCTTTTCTGAGCATGGTCAGCCAGATGTCAGCTTCAGTGACCAACCTTTCATGGCTTCCTACTGCCCCAACCATCCCCCCAGGCTGGGACACGCCACTCTGCCTGGTAAAACTGGGCAGCACACCTGGAAATCAGGAGACTGAAAGGAGACCATAGAGATAACAAAACGAACCTAAATCCACCCTAAGCAAAAGCAGCTCCTGGCCATGGGTGCAGGGCAGCAGCACAGTTTTGGGGATTGAGCTCTCCAAGTTCAGGCTCTTTGTATCTCCTGGATGTTCCCCCAAGGAGACAATTCTCCAGGTGGGGCTGGGTTTTAGCCATTTCCTTCTGCCTGTTGTGCACTTCCAAGCACTATCTGGCACAGTGCCTGGTTCCACAAGAGATGCACCTTGCCAAGGAGGACTCCTTCCCTAGCACAGATCTACAGAGTAGCTACAACAGCTTTTGGCCTGACAGAAAGTATTTCTAGGCCTGGATACAGGAAGAAAACCTTAAGCAAGGAGATGACCCATGTACAAAAACTTTTCCTGCAGTTGTACTCACACTTTCTAATCCATTTTCCTCCAGGGTTTATGTTTATTGACTCACACAACAGGCAGCACATAAAGCCTGTGCACTCTTCCAGTTTACAGAATTCCCATACCCCTCACTGCTTTAGCAGTCAGCTCTCTGCTTTCCACAACCCAAAGCAGGAGAAAGGAGAGGAAGAAGCAGTACCAGAGCCAGGTACAGCTCTGTGCACGCTCTTCCTGGGACACTACAGACCTGCACTCCTTCTGGAACTGCCATTACTCTGGGAAGTGCTTCACAGCCTACAGTGACCCATCTGAAATGTCCAGAAACTAAGCCGGGGGTGAAGGTCAGGGACTAAGCACTGCCTAGAAAAGTGAGATCTGGGTATTGCAGGATCTGTGACGGGATCATCCTGCCACACCCAGCATGGCACCGGCTCCAGCCCAACTCCCCTCACCAGCTTACACAGCACCAGTTTCTCATGGCCCACTGGGATAATGGAGGGCAGGATAAGTGCATGTGTTTGAGTGTTTTCTCCCCACAAACGCTGAGAATTTCTCCTCTGAGCACTCAGTAAAACTTTATTGCTTATATGTTGAATTTGGCTAGATATGACTTTGGGAAGAAACTGGAGTTTCTTTAAAGGCCACAAGACTACAAAATCACCAGATCATAGAAGGTTTTCAGCACCACTTCTGCCTCCTCTGAGAGGAAAATATCACTCTGCTAGGAATTGTTAAGACTTTTTATTCTGTAGAACTCCATGGGTGAGCAACACAGAGCAAGATTATTTGGATTTCATGAAAAATTCAGGCATATTTGCTTTGGGTTTTATGACTGAAGATGCAGCTCCTCATGTTTCCTTCTCACCCAGTCCAGTGCTCCAGGAATCCAGAGTCATCCTTGTGATACAGACAGTTTTCCCCTGAGATACCAATCAGCCAGACAGTCACACAGACATCAGCACCACATGTGACACTGGTACAGAGACACCTCCCTGGGAATGCTGAAGGACACAGTGACAGCAGCACCCAGCACCCAGCCCACAGCACCCAGCTGGAGCAGAAGCACCTGCCCCCTCCCACAGAGCCCCGTTCCCACGTGTTCGCTGTGTCCAGGATGGAGCATCCAAAAGGCTGGAGATCCAGAGCTCGACCGGACAACACTTATCACCATGGAAATTCCAGCAGCTTGACTGCAGCCAGCTCAGCCTTCTCGGTGTTAACAGAGTCTGCAGAGCTGTGCCCTCATGTCTGGCCAGTCATCCTGGCTTCAGTGTCCACCCTAGCCTGCTTCTCTCTCCATACTATCAGATGGCCACGTGGATGAGCTTCCGAAACACCATGCACTGCCCTGCAAGGTCACAGGACTGTTTGCACAGGAAGTCCCAACAACACAGGTAATTGTGAGAAGGGTCTGAGAAGGAATTTGCTGAAGGCATGTTATCGTGGCTAGTAAATGAAGATAATCTTGGAACATCCAACTAGCCCAGGCTGCATGTGCCAAAGGGCAGCCACATGCCGGGCACCCCTTCCTGCTCCCTGGAAGCATCACCAGCTACAGCACAAGGAGATGACACAAGCCATCACCACCTTCATTTCCACAGAGGAAACAGAGGTGCCTCCTGCCCATCACACTGAAAAAGGTGCCATGCAGAGAGGAAGAGGGTCCATCATCACTCCAGCTGCACATCAGTGCCTCAGGATCCCACCCCTGGGACCACAGTCCTTTGTCTCCCAAGGGGAGCAGACAGAGTGCCCTGGACAGAGGCTGATGCTGTATCTTTCAGGTCTTGCTGACTCTGCGCTCAGAAGGAATCAAGGGCACGAGACACCAGTGACAGAGCTCTCAGCTACCCTCAAGTCTTCTGGGCCACAGTGGAAGCTCCCCTGTCCCACCCTTTAAAACCTGCCACATGCCCAGGACCTGCTCCCTCTGGCCAGCAGAACCCTGGGCATTCACAGCCTTCCTGACCCCAGGGGACCCTGTGGCAGGGGGCTGATCTGCAGGTTACCACAGCGGAATGGCAGCAGGTGCTGCTTTGCTCCAGGGCTGCTGGATCCCTCCAGCAGGTCCGTGTGATTGCAGCTACAAACACCTCAAGCACTGCACTTCCTCCTCTGCCCTGGAAATGCCCATTTCACAAACTTCATTTGGGAAGGCAGTTAGGAGCAATCCCACCTAAGGTGCTCAGGTTCCTGAATATACAGGCAGAAATTTCCAGGACACCTGAAGCTCTGCTAAAGAGCACACTCTGCCCCATCCTAGCCTTGGAGAGCCAAGGAAGCAGGCTTGCCAATCAGGAGAAGCTGCATCAACCCCTGGATGATTTCTGTGCACACAGGAGCTCAGGCGCAGGAGATCTCCAGCAAGAGATAGAGATGGTCACCCACACCCTCTTCAGCCTGGGGTGGGAGCGAGAGGTTGAGCCTGTGACTCATGAAAGCATCAACATCACACAGCAGGAACGGTTATAAATACCAGCCTTAATTTAGTGTCTATACAGTCTAATCTAAGTCACAGGAATACAGAGAAAGTGGTTAAAGGGCACTTCAGAGAAACCTGGCTGGAGGTGCCAGGCCAGCACCCGAGCCCCCACTCACACAGTGCTGAGGACAGGCAGGATCCTCCCCACCCCAGCACCAGCAGTGTTTGCACACTCACATTTCATACACAACAGGCCTGATCTTACAAGCTTTGTTCTCCTCCTGCAGCTCTCCCAAACTACAACTGTGCTGAAGTTGAGACTTTCCCCTTTCCTGCAGCACCTGGCCGTAGCCAGGTTAATCCTTAGCCTGTCAATCCTTAGCCAACGTGCAGAGCGAACCAGAGCTGTTTACACAGCCCTGTCCCTATCCATGTTCTCCTCCTCTGGTCCCTCCTCGCTGCCAGGGAAGCAGAACACCACACCTGACTGCAGCAGCTCAGGGGCTCCATGCAGAGGGGCTGTAGGGGCTCCAGCCACCTGCTGTTCCAAGGAGCTGAGCAAAGAGTGATGACCTGCATGAGAGGGAAGAGCCCGATCCCTGCTCCAGCTGTGGGCACCACATCTCTGCCCTGAGGGAAGCCAGACTTCTCCCCAGTGCCAGGATGGCCAGGATGTCAGAGCTCAAGATGGCAGCAAGATTAAAAACACACAATTTTATTGGTTATTCCCAGGGAAACTTCTCTGCTAGGGCCTATTGAAAGATAGGAGTATTTTTGTAGCATTGCATATGCCAGGAAATTGCCTATTTCTCCTCCAACTGCTGTTTCAACTGTTAAGTACCAACAGCAAAGCTTGCAAATTGCCCAAAACACCAGAATCTTGGCTGTTTTCTTGACTGAGGTCCTTCCCAAGCTGTGCTCCAAAAGATGCGAGCACACAGTGTATCCCATGGCAATGCAGGATGAGATCATTACGGCAGTTGAGGAGAACAGTGGAAAATTTTAAGCCACACTTTGCAAACATTAACCTTTTTTATCAGCAGTGCCCAGGAACCCTGGCCATGGGAGCCAGGTCCCTGCTGTGCTGGGCGCTGTGCAGACACGGGATGAAAGGACAGTCCTGGATGCAAAAGAGCCCCAGCAGACAAAAGATACAGATGGTGGGACAGAAGGAAAACACATGGCAAGTCCTCCAACAGTGCCGTTGCATAAGGGGCACCATTTTTCAGGAGACACAAGACAAGCACTGCTCAGGCACTGGTGCTGCCCCAGGGCAGCAGATGGACTACAGGGAGAGGCCCTGCTGCCTATGACCAGCAGGAATGCTGTTAGGAAAACACCAGTAAGAACAAATACCACCTGGAAACGTCATCGGCGTGCTACCCCATAAACAGCTCCTGAGCTGAGCGAGGGCTGTGTGCTGAGAGCAAAGCAGAGCCCAGAAGTGCAGCCATGAGCTACTGCCTCTCCCTGTGTCCCACAGCTCGGGAGTGTACAGACATCTCTGGCACCTCCAGCAGGCTGCTGGCCCTGTGGCTTCTCCCTGCCATCCACACAACACCCTGCCAACCAGCCTGGGGAGGGATCTGCCTCAGATTTGAAGCAGATGCAAAAATGAACATGTTTCTTCAAGAAGCTGCTGTGGTCAGTCCCAGGGCAGAGTGCTGCTAGAGCATGGACTTCTCTCCAAAAGATTTTCTGCAAGGAGAGAAGGAATTGGATGGTTTGAAATCAGGATATGTGTAGGATGAGCTGGCAAGTGCTGAAGACACAGGCCAGTTATGCAGGTCATTCCAGATGAACATCAATTACTATTTCTGTAATATCACACCACCCTAAGGCCAGACATCTCTAACCACCAGGAAACACCCCCGTGATTGTGTCATGGCTCACCCAGCACCTGACCTGACCTGTCCTTGCCCAGTGCTCCTCCTCAGGCCAGTGGTGCTACGGGAGGAGCGAGAGGAGACTCCCACATCCGGGAAAGAAGGAAGTCGTGCCCAGGGCAGGTGTCCTCAGCACCAAGAAAGGATGCTTGTCCCAGGCTACGTAGGACAGCAGCACTGCAAAGACCTGACAGTGCTTCTGATCATCAGGTTTATTTTATTCATTTGTCTGGAAAGCCGGGTGCTCCGGACAGGACAAATGACTCAGGACCAAACCTACAATGCTTTGAAGCTAAAGGCTTTGCACTGATAGAAAATGTGTCTCTGCGTCATGGAATAGGTGGAGCCTGAAGCTCCACTGTCCCTGGAAGGTATTATCAACATGAACATGGAGCAGTGGGTGCTCTGTTTCCATGACTCTCCATCCCATCACTACAGCTGCAATACCAGATTTGCAGTGTCTGGGAGGATTTCTGAATGCCAGGTTCCTGGGGCCCTGTGACTGCAGAAGGATCTCAGCAGCCTTATTCACTTGCAAAAGTTCCCAATCTTCCTGGCTCCAGAATAGAGCTTGAAAATGGATTTTAAAACACAAAGAGGAAACACCTTCATTTTTCTTAGCAGTTTAAAAATGTAACAGGAGTATGATTTTGAGCCTGGCTCCAGGAATGAGCATTTTCATCTGGCAAATCATGATAAGGGCTCAGCTCGCGACCAAGCAGAGCCACACCACAACTGTGAACTCTAAATTCACATCAAGACACTTGTCCTCTGGTTGTACAGTACCACTGGAGTGACAGGACAAGGGGGCATGGCATTAAACTGCCAGAGGGCAGGGTTAGATGGGATATTGGGAGGGAATTGTTCCCTGTGAGGGTGGCCCTGGCACAGGGTGCCCAGAGAAGCTGTGGCTGCCCCTGGATCCCTGGAAGTGTCCGAGGCCAGGCCGGACGGGGCTTGGAGCCACCTGGGATAAGTGGAAGGTGTCCCTGCCCATGGCAGGAGGTGGAATGGGATGATCTTTAAGGTCCGTTCCAACCAAAACCATTCTGGGATTCCACGTCACCCCTGCCATGGGCTGTGCAGGATGAGCACAGGGCCTCCATCATCCAAACAGCTTAAAACTCACTGCACCCCCTGAGCACGAGGGGCAAACGGGCAACACCTTCTGTGTCACCTCAGGACGGCAAATGGAGTATTTACATCACGGTTCCAGATAAGGAACTGTTTCTTTGCTCATCATTCAATCACAGTTTCACTATCCTTGGTAAAGGAACAGCAACTTCCCTCTGTACAAGCCCTCAGGAGGCTGCTGTGCCAGGGTTTCCCTCTGTCTGCTGTGTGACCTTCCACCTGGACAACCTTCCCATCCATAAGCCTCCAAGACAGCAGGAACACACTCAGATTTCTCAGAACAACTCAGGACACTTCAAATTGCTCAAAGAAAGACCTGGCACTCCTGGCAGGACTGTATTTTGGTGCAGCCCACCGTGCACCTGCATGCACCAAGAGCCTTTGCCCAGCACAGGTCACTGCCATTTGTGCACAAACAGGCCTGGACATGCACAGATGCTTTGGGGACACGTGCCAGACACCAGAGTCTTGAATTCATTCCTGCATTTTCCCTCACAGCCTCAAACCACCTTCTGAGGACAAAAGGCAGCAAACAACAGCATCACAGAGCTGGTAGTGTTTACACGCCACCAGTGAACCACAGAATGTCACACGAGCAGGTGACACACTGTGAGACCTCCCAAGTGACTCTCCTGACTGTGATCCCTGCTGGGACTGACCACAGAAGGAACACCAAAGCCAAGGGACATGACTTTTCCGCAGCTCATGGCTACTGATGACAGAGGCAGCAAGGGCCTACCAGCCTGACAGCCCCTGGATTCACCAGTCTCCACCCTTCTGGCTCAAAGGAAGATCTGAAGTTTTTATAGTGAAAAAAAAAAATTAAGTAATGACAAAACACACAAGTTTTATTATTCCTGGCTGCCAGTCAGGACCTTGTGTTATATAAAAGAATAATAATAAAAAAATCAAAATTTGTGGTCTACATGTCAGGCTGGCATTTGTTCTGGAAGCCTGTTCAGTTCTTCAGCGCTGATAATTGCCCCCATATCCAGTCAAGTCATAGAATGTCCTCGGTAATTAATCCAAGACACAGGCAGCTAAGCAGCAGCTTGGAGCAGCATCCTCCTCTCAAGGAATCCCAGCTCTCAAAGCACAACTGCAGAGCACAGACACCCTGAGGACCAGTGAGGGCTCACAGAACAACCTCACATCAATATCCACATGTTTTTCCAAGCCACCAACAAGCAAAACTGTAGTGACAAGTACAACTTCCTGGTGTGTGAAGCAGTCAACTCAGCCACTGCTGGTCTCTCAAGGGGTACAGGCATGGCTGGCTCACCCTGGATGAGTCCCCAGGGACGGACACGTTCGCCTGCTCCCCAGAGCTAACAGGGGATTCAGCTCCACACCCACCACTGCCTTTCCTCTGAAGAGGAGTGGCTTCCCACAACTAAAGGCAGATCTCCCCGAGGATGGAACCTGGGATGGGAACACTCCGTCCACAGAGGCCGAGGTCAAACCTCTATGTTTGTCACCAAGCCAGGGCCTTCATCTGAGCCACCGGACACACGAAGGTGCCCTCCTGCCTCCGTTTCGGCCGGACCCCGGGGCACAGGACCGAGGTACTCTGGGTTATCCGGCCGGCCCGGGATCCAGGCCCGTGTCCGTAACCACGCTGGTTTTGTGCTGCATTGCAAACACAGCTGGCAGCTGCTGCCAGCCCAGTCCAAAGCCCTGCTTCAGGAGCAGTGGGACAATGCTCCCAAGGACTCGTGTTCCTTTCGGGAAGTACAACGGTGTCGTCAGGCTGCTGCACGCTCTCACCACTGCCAGGACAGCCTGTTCCTCTGACACAGACCACAGCTTTGTTCTGGGAATTGTTTTGGACTCCTGCAACAGATCTGAACATGCCTCAGTGTCGGGGTTCAGCACATGGATGCAGAGGGTGCTGCCACATTTTACCCCCTGCACCCACACCAAGGACGTTCTGCTGCCAAGGACCAGCCCACAGAGCTCGCCTTCCCACCAGGGACAGCACCTCAGATCACGGGAGGAGTCACTGCTCCATGCCCTCCACACACCTTGGATCAAACCCCTGGTGTTTCCCAGCCAGTCCCCTTCTCCAGTCCTCAACAACAATGAAGAGAAATCAGGAAATTATGCTCAGGAGAGACCCAAGATCAAGGAGAGGAACAAGCATAAGAAATTCATGGAAAATTTTCAAAAATACAAGGGGGAAAACAAGCATTGAGGAAGGCAGAATCTTCACTGAGGAGCAGCAGAACAAGACCTAAGGCAGTGACTTGCCCTGAAACTGGAGCCTGGGTGCCTTTTGTAAACAGCCATAGCCCTGACTCTGCCTTTTTGCTGCTTTTTTGGAACCGTTCCATTTCTGTAAAGTTTTGAAGCCTTAAAATTTAAGCCATTCTGAGGATACAGAATCGCTGGTGATGTTTTCCACCAGCCCTCTCCAACTGCATTGTAAACAGTCGCTTCCTGCTCCTGTTGTGTAATGATTCAAAGACAAAAACAAGCCGTATTTACTTTCTCCAACAGAGCAATTCCAGCCCTGACCCAAAGCAACTGCGGGGGCTGCCAGGCCTCCTCCTCCTCCTCCCCTCCTCCTGGCTCAGCTCTGCAGCCCAGTCAGCTGAGAGAGCAAAAGGGCAGAGGAAAGTACAGAGAAACAAGGAGCACTTGCAGTTGCCGGCACCAAACTCCCTCACCCCCTCTGTCCCTCCTGGGCTATTTTAATCCTGCTTTCTTTCAAGTACTCTGAGCCTCAGATTTTGTTTTCCTTCTGGCTCACACAAAGTCTGAGTGATCTACAAAGGCAAACCAGACTCCTCTTGACCAAAATAAGCTGATTCTCACCAGTTTAACAGTAGGTAGTTACTAAGGGGCCGATTTAGGAGTTTACTGCTTTTAATACATAGCTTAGGAGAACAGGGTCCCAGCAAGTATCCCAAGCTCCCAGGCTTCGGTTGGTTCTTGTTTGTGCGTGTTCCCTTGGCTCGGTCCTGTGGCAGGGGAGGGCTGGGTAAGCATTCAAGGCCAGAAGGGTTGTGCCAATAAAATACCAAATATTTACAGTTTCCAAGAGAGCAGCAAGGGGCTGGATCAGCAGTTTTCAGCAGGCAGAAGCTCCAATTTTAAAACTCATGTAGGAGACATGCCCTCACCTGCGTTTGGACAATCTCTGGCCCAATATGAGGCTTTTTATGGCAGGAAAACACCGATTTCAGCATTATACAGGCAATAAAGCTCAACTGATACCCCTTCCCCAGGGATTTAACCTGCCAGAAACACACAGCTGGCAAAGGGCAAAAGAAACAGCAATTCATGTTTCCTCTGATTCCACAATCGGGTCTGGAGATAAAAGCTGGGACTTTCTACAGGCACCTCCTCACCTTTTGAGCCTCCTCACCATGCACCTTTGACAAAGGGGTGGGGAAGATGTGAGCATTAACTCCTCTGGGTCTCCACAACCATCACAGAGAGCGTGTGGCATCCTGGAACAACAACCGCTCTAACGCTGACGAGATGGGGAGCGGGGAAGGCGATTTCTCGGGAGGTCTTTGTGCTCTGACAGTCAAGAGCGACACCCGGCCACCACCCTCGTCCCGGGCATTCCACGGCCCCCTGCGGCCGCTACCGCGCCCCGGTGTCCCCGGTGCCCTGAGGAAGCGGCGACACAGCGGCGATGGCCCGGCGACACCGCTGCGCTCCGGCCGGGCGCGGTGCGGCCCCCCCGGTGCGGGGCCGGCCGGGATGACATCACCGCGTGGCGGCTGCGGCACCGCCGCCCCCGGCCNGCTTGTCCCGGCCGGGCCCCGCCCCTCCCGCGAGCCCGGAGCCGCTGTCGGTGGGGCCGCGGTGCCCCGGGTGCCAAAAGCAGCGTCGGCCCGCGGGCTGCTTTGGGCTGGAAGGGGCCGTGCAGCCCAGCCCGCGCCACCCCTGCCACGGGCAGGGACACCTTCCACTAGCCCCGGTTCCTCCAAGCCCCGTCCAACCCGGCCCTCAGCACTTCCAAGGGATGGGGCAGCCACAGCTGCTCTGGGCACCCTGTGCCAGGGCCTCACCACCCCCACAGGGAACAATTTCTTCCCAATGTCCAACCGCAATCTCACCTCTTCTAGTCTAAGGCCATTCCCTCTTGTCCTGTTACTATCTGCCCCTCTGTTTCTTTATAAGCCCCAACATGAGAGAGAGCAGCTGGGGACATGAGGACGGCCGTGCCTGGTCAGTAGGAGCACCACGGCAGAGCATCCCATTTCCCGATGGGACATAATGGTTTATTCAGAGGTGACCCCAAACACGAGCACTTTTTCCAGTCCTGTTAGAGCAGAGCACCTGAGGGCCTCGCTTGAGGCAGCAGAAGTACACCTGGGCTGGGATTTCCAGAGGTGCTCAAAGGACAGAGGTGTCCGTGACTCCAGTGGCATCTTCTGGGCATCTTGGATCAAACATCTTCCAAGTGTCACTGCCAGCTTCAGGCAGAAAACGTGGCTGTTGTGAGGAGGGTGGAGGAGAAGGAAGGACTGTGTGGGGATGAAGCTACAACAGCTCAGACCACAGATTGCAGCCAACAAACCTGGACATAAACTGTCCTCATACATACTCAGACATCTGCAATTCCCGTGTCTACCCCAATCATCTCCCGCTAATGAGCCCGTTGTTTTCCCTGCTGCATTCACAGCCACGGCTATGCTGAATATTTTAAAGCCCGCAGCATGACTACAAATAGGGCAGCTATTTCTGGAGCTGGTAAATGAATCAAAAACAACTGCAAACAGAGCATCAGTGTTTCACCAGGTTTAATATCCCTCCTGACGGCACGCCACGACAGGAGCTGTATCGTGTTGGAGCAATTCTTGTTGTTACTGTGAATTGGCACAAAACAGGAGTGAACACAAAATGTTAAAGGATTAAGTACAACCTTGGTGAAAAAAAAAATACACGAAAGATGCATCTATGAAAGAACTGCTCCAATTGTTGTGTCACCAATTAAAAGAAAAATACCTTTAACGAGAATTGAAGAAATTCTTGTTTCCTTGTTGAGTTTACCCAAGAAAGAAAACACTTTCATGGCCAATATAATGGATTTTCCTTGACCAAGCAGTAGTTAAACAAGCGCATACTGGTAAGGAAGTATAAACTCTTCAGATTCACTTTCATAATGGAGATACAACTAGAGACATTAATCTCTGATAGAGGTCCTGTTAATGAGAGAATACCTAAGGGAAAGCAGGAATGTTGAATCAGACACAGCAAGTGATGAACCTTACAGACTTCATCCTCGGCAAAGGGGTTTATTACTGTTGCTATAAAGTGTGAACCTCTTTTTGATGAGGGGCATGTGGAAGTCTTTCCAATTTAGTGATGTGGCCCCTGTTTTTATCCATGCAGACCTCATTGCAGGACTGGGGCCGTAATTCCACAGAATATTATTCAGATACCTGGAAAGGGAGAAAAGACCCCATTTCATAGGAGCTCTGGAGCTTCTCAGCATGTTAATGTACTTACAGAACTGGGATATAGATCAAAGAAGTTTTACTTCTAATACAGCAGAGCATGATTTATACGCTTCTTCCTTCAGCCCTCAGCTTCCCGAACAATCCTGCACACATTAATGCCTCTCTTGCCTGGTCTCACTGATGTCATTGGCAAAACTCCTTACTGAAGGAGGTGCATTTCAGATCCAAACCCCCCTGGATCAGTCAAAGGTTTAAGGCACCAGCGAGCTCTCCTAACATGACCTGGAATCAACAACGAGCTTCCCGCATGCCAGCATTCCACAGTGTAACACCTCTGATAATGAGCACTCCTGGATCTTGTGAAACCACGCCAGTGAGGGAAATCTCCCAGAAGGAGATCCTGCAGTGCTGGTAAAGGAAGTGTATTTTTGTCAACAGAAGTGTGTTGGTGCTCAGGCTCCTGCTGGCCAGGGCAGTGTCCGAGCTCCTGCCCCTGCATCCCTTGGCTGCTTCTGCTTCTCCTGCAGCTGGTGGGTCCCAGGAGCTGCTGTAGCTCTGCTCACTTAAGCCCAGCCTCTCTTGGTGAGAGATCTTTGCCTTTGTGCCCTAGAGAAGTAGCTAAGACAAGATCAAACATAAATCACAGACTGGTTTGGGTTGGAACGGACCTTAAAACTCATCCAGTGCCACCCCCTGCCATGGGCAGGGACACCTTCCACTACCCCAGGTTGCTCCAAGCTCTGTCCAGCCCGGCCTTGGGCACTTCCAGGGATCCAGGGCCAGCCACAGCTCCTCCGTGTCCTGTATGTGAAGGACACTGTCATCAGCCACCTTAGGCAGGGGAAGAGTTACTTGGGAGGGCACTGGAGCCAACACAAGATCCACAGAAGGTGCCCACAAGCTCAGCTTTCACAGTGTCACCTCCACTCCTCTGCCAGAGCCTTATCTCGGGACAGAGGCAGCACAAGAGAACACATCCTTGGGTCCAGTGCTGCTGTTCCCAGCCCAGAGCCATTCCCCAAACTCCTTCTTTACCTTGTTAATCCATCAGGGTTTGTTTTCCCAGCTGCAGATGCTTCCTCAGCCTTCAGCGAGGGATCCACCAAAACCAAAACAAACTTTTCCAAGACAGCAAACCAGGCCAGTCTCCAGGCCCAGCACAGAGCAGCTCCAAGGTACAGGTGGCACAGGCTGTTCAGGCCTCCTGTGATCCTGTCTGTGAAAAAGGACTGGAACCATAATGTTCATTTTTCTACTCTTCCTCAGTTTGGCAGTAGTTTTACCATACAACTGACCAGGCCCAGGCTCACGAAGCACAGGACCAGAAACTGAGCTCCATCCATCATTTATTTGACCCTGTTTATGATAACTTAGGGAAAGTGAAACCCTCCCCTAACTTACATACAGGGAAATTGCTGCCAGCTCTGTGACCCTCTGATGCTACTGATCCAAATAAAACAGTCTTGTTCCACAGTAACTAAATGGAAGTTGTTGTTCTTCAGCTTCCTTCACCCCTTGCCAGTTTTAAAAAATAAATCTGAATTAACTTTGGATGCTGGGGTAAAGGTGGCACTACATGGCCTAAGCAAGGCCTTGCCCAGATGGATCTGACAAGCTCCTCCAGAATCAAAACCCAGCTTCTTAAGAGCCTTTCATTCAAATTCCTGAGTATATTTCATGCCAGGCTGCTCTCAATCCCTGAGAAACCCCAAACCAACCCCCAACCCTGCAACCAACCAGCACAGAGCAGGAACTCAAGTGATTTCACTGCAAGTTTATGATCTCAACACAAGAGAAAAGGGCCATGATCTTTGTTTTGCAATAGGTTATTTATTACTGCTTGTTTTAAATAAAACCAACACTCAATACTCTCTGTCCCAAGCTCCTGTGACACAAAGCCACTGGCAGGACAGCTATCCTTAAGGAAGTGTCCAAAAGAATGCAGGACATGCAGATTTTTCACTGTTCAGAGAAGTAGCACTGCCCCCTGCTTGGGAAAGCCAAAGTCCATAAGCAGGTCACCACCTCCAAGGAAACATTTCTCTGGGTTACAAACAACAGAGAGATCACTGAGGCCACATTTTTCTTCTGCCTTGCCTCACTGTTCAGTTATTGTCCAGGCTTCAGCTTGCTGGAGGTCATTTTTTTGGGAGGCAGCATTCAATTATTGGAGATCCCAGGCACTATATAAACTGCTGTGTTAGCAGGAGCTGCTCCAAAGGCCAAGCAGGACTCCAGACCCTATTCCCTGTTTTGATGGAATGGTTTAAACCAGACATAGTGTGAAGGGAGAAACAGCTCATGAACAGCATCAACCAACACTGAGTCTCGCTGGCAGCTGAGACACCCAAAACCCTGATGCTGCAGGGCTGCAGGCCTCAAAAGGCATTTCTGACCTTCAGGGTCATGGCCACCACCTGGAAGATTAGACAAAGTCCAAAAATTAATGTCCAGGTGTGAGAATGCACAGAAAAAGCCCTGAGCACACAGCTTACCTTGGCTATTTGAGTCCCCACACCCCCACCCTTCGCTGGGCTCTGAAAGCCACAAGTGCCCAAATCAACACCAACATTTTTACCAAAATCTCCAAAGCTGCACCTTCCGGAGCACCCCCCAGCCCTGCTTTTTTTTTTTTAAGAAAATCTCAATATCCTTGAGTATTTTGGAGTAACCATGTGAGCTTTCTTTGTCCTTAGTGGCATCAACAAAAAAATACTAAAGGAAGATAGCAGATCAAAGTGGCTACTGAGCTGTGACAGTGGGATCTCGCAGGGTGGCCTCAATGGCCTTCCTTAGCCATGAAATTCTGTCTGGAACAGAAGGAAAGTGGTAGGAAAACGCTACAACACAAGAGCCAATTGTGAGTGCACTGCACATGCCCCTGGGCCAAATCCTTGTTCAGAGAAAGCAACAGACTAACAAAAACAGTCCTAGGAAGGTTCTGGTTTTTGAAGAAAATCTCAACTCAGTCATGAGAATACTTAAAATCTTCAGAAGAAAAACACGCAAAACAAAACCAATCACTGGTGACACTTTTTAATTTGTTATGGTCAGACTTTTTTGAAGTAAAACCAACAGAGTAAGACAGAACTAGAGGACAGGCAGAGTCGTATTTACAGCCATTCAAAACCAAGAGTGTAAAAGCAGAGCTCAGTGGTGAAAGAAGCACAGAAGCATCCAAAGAACAGTCTTTTTTTGGTTATTAGAATTTTATTATATTATCTTCTTAGCTGTTAAAAGAATCTGTTGCATTTTTTACTGCCCAATTCCAACTCACGAGCTCCCCCTCAAAACTTGTGATACAAAAAGCACCATTTTTTCTGTTTGTAGACAACAAAACCACCTGCTTTTATTTTTCCAAACCTCACTGAAGATGCACAGCACAGTTAACACTAATGCTCTATTCTTTACCATTAAATAAAAAATAAAACAGTTGGGCAAAGGGAAAAAAACCAGACTGAGTCAGTGTAATCATTCAGTTGGATTCTGGATGACAATCAGGAAATAGTCTTTATCTGGAGAAAAAAAAAAGAAAATTATTCTTTCATTCCTGCTATTTATTCACAGAAACAGTAAATTCCAACATTTTTCACATCTCTCTGATGCACTGTGGGAACTCCAGAGCCCTGACATTCTCAACGAGCAAAACAGGCTCTAAGTGTCAGATAATTTATTTTATGGGTTTTACTGAGAAACACTCTCAGCTTTAGAAACTGCATGTTCCCAAGGCACTGAATTTAACCCCGTCTGTGCCAGGACACTACAGTGACTGGCCACAGTGGTGCAAGGTGGTCACTGCCCTTCCCCCACAGGCACACTGGGGCTGCAGCTGTTTATTCTGGAGCGACGCTTACTCCTCTCTTTCCATCCTTCCTGTGGAAATGTGAGGCTGCCTCAGCATGAACCAGAGCCCGTGTTAAGATCTGCCCTGACCCATCCCTGCCTAGGGGAACTGCCAGTCCCTGGTTGGCCTCTCCACCTGCCCCATCCCAGCAGGGAGCACAAAGGGACAAGGCTGAATTCCTGCCACGTGAGGGACCTACACTCATCTCGCTGCTTCCCAGTTTGGAATTCAGCAAAATACTGAGGATGTTTCCTGAAAAGAAGGTTGCTGCTGCTGCTGCTGCTGTATTCTATGACTCATAATTACAGCTACAATGTGCTCTAATACTTTTCCCAGAACTGGAAAATCAGGACCATCTTGTTTTATCACTCAGTCCACAGTTCTGAATGGAAATTGCTCTCAGAACATATTTCTTTCCAAATCCTGGGGTTTTATGCTGAAAAACGAAGCATGAGAGGGTGCAGCATGCTCTCAAGCATTACCTAATGCTTTCTACTTTGATCAGTGCAAAATGAGGGAAGGGATTTGCCACATCCAAACATGACAAAGGAAACTCAAGTCAGTGATAAAGCTTTCAACTCTCCAGAAAATAGAACAGTTTCTTGGAAAGAAGGGATTATCCAATGTGAACACAAACAGCAGGCACTTCTTCCAGGCTGACAGTGTCAGTCTTAAGAGAAAACAATCCTGCTGCATCCCCAGATTCCTGCTTTCACCCTGCTCTCTCTCACCTGGAGCAACCATGATTTCGTTTTTCTTGGAGCGGATCCGCAGGAACGTGAGGTCGTTCTGGGGATCGATGTCCCGCACGGTGCTCCTGGCCTTCATGATGAAGCTGTGCATGAGGCCGGCGTACTGAATGGTGGTGGAGTTGTCTATGGTGCTCTTGATGGGAATACCTGCAGGAGAAGGACAGCAAGGCTCAGTGACAAACCTCCAGGACCAACCCTGCACTGGGCATCAGCAGGTCCAACCTCAGTTGTCACTGCACCAGGGGTTAGGAGTGTTCTCTTTGAAGGCAAGAGAAAACATGAAGAAAAACAAGATATGAAAAAGCTGAGATGTGGGACCACAGGTGGAGGTGAGAACTGTTTACTTCTAGTAGCATCAGTGCTTTACTTCTGCATTTTGAGTGTTAGAAATAGAAATAAATTAAACAAAAATAATTATCTGGAGAGGAGAGAGGGAATACCAATGTTGCAGTTTTTTCCTCCTGAGTGGGGACACCTTTTCCTTTCAGAAAGGCTCCCCTACACCAGTTAAATGATATTGAGATAGGCCAGGTTGGGATCACTGATTATGGAGGACATCAGCTGCTCTGTCACACAGTTCCGAGGCTGAGGCTCCAACATTCAGCCCTAAGAGGTGGTGCAGTCCTGGGAGGTCCCTGGTTCAGTGATAACCAGCCAGGAGGGCAGACACCACTGTTCAGCCAGAGCTTTCCCCCCCTTACACTTCAGCCACCCATTAGATGTGTTTTCCCACCAAAAGCCAGTCAAAGCCCAGCTCATGTGTCAGAACACAGCAGCCAAGTCCCAAATTCTGCAGGGCAGAACCAGGTGTGTGTGCCAGTAACTGCAGCTGCAGCACAGAGAGCACAACCTGCTCAACCACGGTGGAAAGGCAGCGAGCGGGAGCCAAGCTGCACGATCCCATCCTCAGTGTACTCACACGCAGCTACTGTCATCTTCTCTAAGGATTATTTGTAGGAAACATTCCATTTTAATTGACAATCACACAATTTTAAGATTTTGGGCTGTTCACAGTGTATTCAGAGTGCTCTGAAGAAGCTGCTCTGTTGGACCCTTCAGAGACTACCAAAAGAGACAACTTGCTGATGTTCCACAAGGCCACAAGCACTAGACACTGCTAAAGAACTCAAGTCTGCCAGGCCAGCACCGTTCTGGACAGACCCAGCAGCAAGATTTACATCTCATGAGAGCCTCAGCGCACTGATTAAAGTTTTCGCAGACCCAGTTTCAAACACTGGCATAACTCAAATATTTCGATGCTTTTGCAAATTATTTTAATTTATTTCCTAAAATAATAAAGTGAGCTTACAGAAATGGGAAACCAATTTTCTCTTGTAGCCTGACTACTGTCTGTCTCCTTGGGCTCCAGGAAAACCCCTCCCACAGCCAGACTCTAAGCTAAGTGCAAGTGGCACAAGCTGCAGCCCCCAAAGTGTGTGGCTGGAGTAAGTGATAGGTCAGAACAGTGAGGCTGACACTGCACCTTCCGAATTGACCACGATGATTCCCTGCACTCCCTTCTGGCTCTGGATTCGCTTCAGTGTTTCCTCCACCTCAGCCTGCAAGAGAAAGCACAAATCAATACAGGGTTACAGCTGCCTTTTGCCTCCCACCAAAGCTTTGGGATAACGTGGCCGAAACCAAAGCTGCACAGGGATGATTAAACAGACACTGCCTACACTGGTTTATGCAGCCAACTGTCTGCACTTTGGTGCCACCTTTTCTGTATGAGCTTTCCAGTTATTTTCCATCTGCCTTTCTTCTTCACTCACTTGGGATTATCATCATGGAACTCCCCTCTCTCCTCCTCCCCAAGCCTCCTGCTGAAGACTTGCAGCTGGAAGCTGCAGTCAGACTGCTACAATTTAGGTGTGAAACAAAAATCATCTTTAAAAATGTACACGGAATTTATGAAAAAAGTAGGGAAAAGATACATTGTGGGTGCAAGATGACCTTCCCTTTTATCAAATGAATGCCAAAGGCAATTACAAATAAGATAAGTGAGGGGAAAAACAATGAATGAACACTATTTGTTTATGATTCTGATTCGGGCTGGGATGGCCCCAAGGCTGTAACCACTGCCAATAATTTACAACTTAAAAAAAGAAAAATGCAAATGCAAGCCAAGGCAATAGTCCTTCATCTTCTCTATAAAAACCATCAACGGAGGTTTCAGTACTTTCTGCAGAACTTTACTGCTGCAAGACACCCATCAAAATGTAACTATGGGATCTGTAGCGGGGGAAACCTTTGCACCTGCGCTGATTTCCACAGCTGGGTGAATATCTGGCATTTTTTATTCCCATTAAAGGAAACAGAAACAAGCAGCATCTTTCAGATCCTGCAAGGCAGAGCCTCACAGAAATGGTTTAGGAAGGGAGACAGAAATCACCTGAACGAGGACAGGTGAGACCTACAAGGAGCATTTGGCCAAGGCTGTGTTCCTTGGGCACCTTGAACAACCCTCTCCACTTCCTCCCACAGCAAACGGGCACAAAGATGTCACAAGCCCCGTTCCCTGGGAAGAGACCTTACCCAGCAACACAACACAACAAACACAACAAACACAACACCAGCTCAGCCCCAGTATCACCAGCACTTTCCTCAGGGTGCTGCTGGTAACATGACCTGTGGCTCAGAAGAGATGGGACCCCCTGAGTTGGTCTTTATGAAGCAGAAGTTTTTCTGTGCGATCCAGCACAGAAAAATTCAAGTATTTTCAACAAAACTCTGGATTATTTCTGAATGCTGGACTGTTCTCAAATGGAAGACAAGGGAAGTGAAACAAACTAAAGGGTGTACAAGTGCTGAGAAAATATAGTGGCAAAATGTAAAATCTATAATGAAATTAAGATCTGATTTCCTGCCTTCTTACTCGCACTATTTAAGCCCTGATTAAATACTTTCCTTCACAGGACCTTAACAAACCTTTTCAGATGCAAAGCAGCATCCATAAAGAAGGATACCAGTTTTTAATTTCCTCTAACACCTTCAGCTGATCTAACTCACGGGTGGGTGATCTGCTCTGACAGTTCACTGCTGCTGATGTGGGAAGGTCCTGCTCCTCCTATTCCCACTCTGAGGCTTGTCCAGCAGCTCCACAAGCCAGTGCGGCTCACCAGACCAACAAAAACAGTACTGAGAAAAAAATTACGTATTTAATTCATGAAACAAACAAACCCCATTTTAATAAAGGGCTGAATAACTACAAGAGATAGCACATGGAGAAGGAGAGATGCACTCTAGGAAAGGAGAATAAACACTCCCTCATCACCATTTTGCTGCTAAATACCCTTTGCTATACGTACAACAACAGTCTTTATCTTCCTGTTTCCATCTGGAATACCTGAACTCCTACGTTTGCCTAAAAAATACATCTTATTAGATAATTTTAATTTTCTCCCTGGAACTTCGGTCAGCATTTCTTTCTTTACAAATTTTGACATACATTTTGATCCCCAATTTCACCAACATGCAATAGCCAACAACGCACCTGAGCAGGGAGAAACCTCCAATACAATCACAATAGAATGAATACAGCTCGGGTTATTAAACAGCCAAAACCAGGCTTTTTCCTGACGGCTTCCAGCTTCAGGGATGTGCCGTGGCAGCCGCAGGAAATGCAGGTTTCGCTGTCAGCGTTTCCCCGGCACGGGGCTGGGCCGGACCGGTGAAGGTTCGGCCTCTCCCCGCAGGGACTCGGGGCCGGGCAGGGCCAGTGAAGCCCCGGGAGGCAGCGCCGGGACCCCCCCGGGGGGGACGGGCGGGACCCCCGGGCCGGGCCCGCCCTGCACAAACGCGACCCCGCCCGGGGGCCTGACACAGAACCCAACACGAACCGAACCGCACCGAACCGAATCGCACCGGCCGCTCCCAGACCCCGCAGAGCCCCCACGGCCCACAGCGGGGTCTCGCTTTTACCCGGACCCCGCCCGTGCCTGAGGGGAGCCGAGACCAGCATCGGGACCGCCCCGCCCTGCGCCGGCCCAGGAGCCCCCGAGGGCCGGGGGGGCACAGAGACCCCCGAGGGCGGCACAGGGGCCGCGCCCGGGCTCCGGCCAGGCCTCACCCACCATGATCGAGCCGCCGCCGCCGCCGCCGCCGCCGCCGNCGCGGGGCGGGACCCCCCGGGGCCGCCTCCCCGCGGGCCGCGGGAGCCCCACGAGGCTCCCCCAAGCTCTCGGGGCCGCTCGCGGGGCCGCGGTGGATCCCTGATCCCGCTTTAGGGACATCAGCCGTTCTGTGGTTCCATGATAACGGCCGTGGGGAGTTCTTTCTCCCCCCAGATGGCCCTGTGTCCTCAGCTGCTGCCGGAGCCCCTCTGGGACAGGGGCAGAGCCACTCCAAGGCGTGGTGCACCCAAAAACCCTGCGACCTCCCTGCCACGGCCCCGGCGATCCGTGTCCTGAGGGTGAAGGAGTCTGCTGCCCTGCCCGTGAGAAAGGATGAGCTCTCAGCTCCCTTGGGGGAAGGACTGGGGATGACCCACAGTCTGATGGCAAAACAAAATAACGCACTGAAGAACTGCATCCCGCATAGCCTCAGCTCTGTCCTGCAGACACAACAGCAGCATTTGGGACTTTCCCCATCCTCAGGCTCCGCTAGAAGTGAAACAGAGAGCCCCAGAATGGTTTCGGTGGGAAGGGACCTTTAAAGGCCATCTCATGCCACCCCCTGCCATGGGCAGGGACACCTTCCACTGTCCCAGGGTGCTCCAAGCCCCGTCCAGCCTGGCCTTGGGCACTGCCAGGGATCCAGGGGCAGCCACAGCTGCTCTGGGCACCCTGTGCCAGGGCCTGCCCACCCTCACAGGGAACAATTCCTTCCCAATATCCAATCGAAACCTACTCCCTATCAGTTTGAATGCTCCTCCTTTCAGGACCACGACCCTGGAATCAGCAAACAGACACGGGGCTCACACTGAGCTCCCGCAGCAATCACAGTGAGCTGGTATTTGTTGGGTGAAATGTAAAACATGTCCACATTGTGTTTCTAGATCTTTTTTCCCCTCTGAAAGCCAGGATTTGACACAGCAGATAAGCTCACTGCCCCTTCCAGTATGTCAGAGCCTACTTTCTCTTTAGAGAAAAGATTTCTCCAATGAGCCCTGTCATTTGTGCACTGCTGGGCTGACAGGCTGAGAATGGACATGGGAACAGGCATTGCCAGAGATCAGGAAAAAATCCTTCTTTAGGATCCAAGAGATACAGCTATTTCCTCTTCTAGTGGCTGTTTACAGCTCTGCAACCTAATTCAGTTAAATTCTAATCTCTTTTACCAGTCCAGCAGCAAGTTTTACAGCTTGGCTACAAGACATCATTTTGCCATGGACTGATTTAACTTCTAGTCCCAGCTGTGATGGTCAAGATTTGGGCAACAGTAAAGATGTGGTTGATAATTTGGGCAATAGTAAGCAGCACACAGCTGCCATCAGACACCCAAACCAAACACGGGTTTGTTTAAACAACCATTCCCATTCTGCCATGAACAAAACCAACACCCCCACCCAGGGCTGGTGCTGACATTAGCACCACCATCATCAAAGCCAACAGGGAAAAAAAATGGGGCAACTGAGATGTACATGTATATACACTGCATTGTGATCAATTTTTGCCTTTTAAAAATAAACTTGAGATGTATGTGAAATACCCTTGTAGCTGTACTCACATAAAGCTGCCCAAAGCAGTGTCAAATTCTGGGTTTACACAACTTACTAGGATGCTTTCAAGTGGTTCCGTGCAAAGCCTGGAGGAAGCAACTCCCCACCAACCTCCCTGCTGCAGAAAAAGGCAGTTGTTATTGCATGTATTTGCCTGGCACAGAAAATCATCCTTGGGATTCGCTGCCACTGACAAAATTGTGTTAACTGAGCCTGTGGGAACACCTGGGAAAGTCAGCAAAGGGAGAACCCAGTGGGAAGATTACAGCAGGGAACATCACCCTCAGGGAAGGATGACCACTTTAGGGACCATTTGACCAAACTGGACAGGAGCAGGTCCCTGAGACAGAATCACAAAATTCACTAGGTTGGAAAAGACCTTTGAGATCAAGTCCAACCTATGACCTAGGACCTGACGGGACATCCCTGTGAGCACTGAGGGAGCTGGAATGTCACTGCAAAGCCCATCTCAATTATCTGGGAAAGCTTGTGGCCATCAGGAGAGGTTCTGATGACAGGAGGAACCTAAATGCCCTTCAAGGAGGATCAGGGACACTACAAGGCTGGTTGGTCTCACTGGAGTTTTTTCCCCCTTGTTTGTGGCATTCTGTCAGTCCTCACCCCTTGCAGTGTCATTCCTCACTGTAGATATCCCTACAACAGAGCTACAACAAGGTGTTACAGCTGTGGCTCCTGCAGAACCTCCCTCCAGCCCATCTCCCTTCGGCCTCAGCAGCCTCACAGCCCTCACTGGCTCCTCAGGGCACCATCCACAAGCACTAAAAATCCAGGAACGGTGGATCTCCTGTTCAATACCCAATGCAATCAACCAGGGTGGACGAGGTCTTGGGAAAGAATATTCCTAAAGGACCCCAGTGGAAGGACAAGTCCAGGCAGCCTGACCCTCGCCCCCAGGAGCACACAGACACTTCATTTCCACCTGGATATTCTGTCACACAGAAGGAATAAGGACCAGACCACCAGCTCTTTAAGTAGTTTTATAAAAGTATTTGACTTACTGAGATACTGTTACAGTTACCTGAGTATTTGAAATTACAATGCAAGGAAATATCGACAATGAATTTCAGTACAGTATTTTACAGTCCAGTGCTGCTGATCCCAGTTTCTACACGAGTTCACTAGAGCACATATACACAAACAGTGATTCTTGGAGAAAATTAAAAGACACCACAAAAAAGGGGGCTGGAGATACCAATATAATAACAGAGTTGAGATTACAAATCCAGTGCAGCATGTAATAAAATTAAAAAAAAAAACCAAAAAACCAAAAAACCCCCAAACATATTTTTTTTTCTCAGAATAAAAAAAAAAGTTGTTTTTTTTTTAAACACAAGCAACTGGATGAAAAAAACCCAAAACTTCCATACTAGATCAGATAAAGACATGATGTATTTACTGTGCATGTCATTAGTATATGAACAGTTCCTGAGCTACTCGTAACAATAAGGCTTTGTTAATTCTCAGCATTTCATTTTCTCACTTCATTCTCATGAGGGAAAATTCTAAATAAAATTTCTTTTAATACTTGGTAATTAGGAGCAATTGACAGTTGCATATGAATGTACATTTGTGACATACTATGAATTTATGCAGCTCAGGTTGCTGAAACAGTTGAAGCAGTGGGAGACAAATTCATTAATCTCTGCTGAAAATCTCACTTGTAAATCCAATCCACAAAATCCTGTTATCCGGGGTAGCAGCTGCTCTGGGCTCATCCCTGTATTGCTTCTCCAGATCCCCAGAAAGAACTGAAAAGTGCACCAGGGGCTTGTATTAATTCCTTTTAATATTTCTACACAACATGCTGTAAAAATTTAACAGATTTGTTAGTATTCACAAGTCAAATGCCCAAGGAATTTGAACTTGTGCCTTCAGAAATATTGTCAATATTTCTGAACACTGCAAAGTTGTTTTAAACTTTTTATATTTGGCCAAATCCAATATTTCACTGATTATTTTTCCCCCTCAATGAATTCTTTATTTACAGTATTTCTAAATCATATCTGGTGCTTGGGATATCCAGCCCCCTTTCTCCCATCCTGGTACAGCAGAAAAGACATAAACATGCCATTTAAATTAAAGAAACAATGGAATAAGTGGAATCCTGGACATCAAAAATATATACAAGCAGGTATGTTTTTCCTGAACTAAACATTTCAACCATAAAAATATTCAACAGCCAAACCCTATAGAACTAGGGCTAAGGCTATTTCAATTATAACTATTCTTTATTTTAAAAATATAGGGCTGACAGCCTTTTGGGTGATATTTATACATGAACAATAGTTCTAGGTTCCCTACATGAATCGTAAAGCAATATGCAGAACATAGACTATTTTTCATAGCTTAATCTTGCATTATCTTGCTTAATTTAACCTCTCTTGTAAATATGTTAGATAACTACATTTCATTGTAAGAATTAATATAAACAGAAAATATATATAAGGCTTTTTAAAATTTTCCTTGTGAGCTGTATACTGTGATAGATCCAAATGTTGTGGAAGTTGGCAATTCTCCTCCCAGTCACACCTGAAGGTGAATTCTCACCATCAATGAAACTTTAAACAAGGGGGCATTTCTGTATCACCAGCACCTCTCCCCGGGCCTTCCTTCGGTTAAGCCTGACAAGTCCCACCCTCCTGCCTTCCCAAAGCATTTATCACTGAGACCTGACTCTTGTGAAGTCAGTTAAAACCTGTAGTGTCCTGGTTCTTCTTAGGCCTGAATCAGTTTTTCCCTCTTGCAGTTTAGATGGATGAGACAGCAGGAAAGAAATACTCTTTTCCAGACTGAATGTTCAGTTTTACACTTTCCCACTGTCCTGTTTCAGCTCTGTCATGTCAAAGAGTCTTAAATGCAGCTCCTGCCCCAGTGCTCTGAGCTGCAGGTTTGCTTTAATATGTGCTACATGTTATTTCAAGTGTCACATCTCTCACTGTGGCTACAGCTCATTCACTGGTGTCTGACTTCCTCCCTTCAGGGGAAGGGAAAGGGCTGACCAGACCCAAAAAGTGCATTCAGTCTAAAGGAGCAGTAAAATGCAAAATGTTCTTGTAAACCAGAAAAGAATTAACAGATTCTAAAAGGAAATAAAAGATGTTAATCCAACAGGAACTCGCTACAAAAGTCACTAGCTGTAAGCAGCTTAGGGTGAATTAGCTTAGAAACCTCCCCAAAAACTTTAGTTTCAAACTTTATAGAACTATTTACTGATGCTCCAGCTTTCCGAAAACCTGTAATCCGGGTCTGAACTTTCTAATCCTCTTGGCCTCAGCCAGTCCCACACGTCAGTTCATCCGCAGAAACGATGAGCAGGATCATCTTCTCAATCCACTTGTTTTGTGTCTCTTCCTGAGAGCCCAACGAACTCTTGGAGCAAACTGACTGCAACACGTAGGAAAAACACCGAGGGTAATGTCCATTAACACTGCTGACAAACATCAGCCTGCAAACAGGAACCTCAGTGGAATCAGTACAATCCCAGCTGGGCTTGTCTTTTGCAAAACAAGGGAAGTACCACAGTGTTAATATTGATTTCAAACTTAAAACGTGTTACACAGCAAAAGCTCAGAATCCTTTGGAGGGCACAGAGCAGTGTTCCAACAACTTTGGGCAGGTGTCTGTTTTGCTGACAGGAGCAGGATTAGGATAAACCAAAGCGAAGCTATGCCCTGGATTTGTGCCACAGTTTGACATCCCCTTAACAGCAGCTTGAGTCCAGCTGGCACATGAGCAGACTCCAGGCAGGGAAGAACAGTCTGGCCACACGTGAGTTAGAAAAAGGAGCTTAAGGAATGGAGCTGCTCATGGCACAGAGGTGGATCCAGGCTGGCTCTGACACTGCTGTGAAGAGGCTCAGGATGCTGCTGCAGCATTGCAGCTACCAATGAACTTCCCAGTGCATCAGTAGCAAAAATGCTACTAAAAAGGAAAGACAAAACTATTGTTAAAAATCTGTCAGTCATTAAGGACACATTCTAATTAATGAATGGTAGAACAAAGCAGAGCCCAAAGCTGTATTAAACCTCTACTTCGGTCATTAGTCACTTGTAGCCATATCTGATTCCGCATTTGATTTCTGAAAGTGCTCAGTAGAATTCCAGAGTTAATGTGGATAACCTCAGGATAACATCCATTTATTTACACATTAGTACTGTTAAATAAATCCAAGTCATGTCTACTTTACAATGAAGTGTGCAACAAGCAGAAGAAGTGAAGAACATACATCGTGTTGAGTTCACATTCTTCAAGGTGCAAATTTCAGCTACTCTTGCCCAAATCCTTCTGTTTCTTCAATTGCAAATAACAGCTTTTCCTTCAACTGCTCATAATTCTTATATGGTGGAAGGTCTAAGCGATTGAAACTGAAAAATCAAAAAAAAGTTAAGTACTGATGAAGAATTCAACAGTAACAAAAAATCCACAATGAATACAGGTGATTGGAATTTTTGCTGTGGAGATGGATACTGGGATTTATACCCTGCAAAAAGCTGACTACTGATATAAATGTATGTATTTCTGAGGGCAGAGGTTAGGATTCAAATGCTCATACAGTGATAGTTTTCACTAACTTTTCCTAGTTGGGGGAAAACCAACCTCTAGCTGGTTAATTAGAGTCATCATTCAGATTCAAAATTTTCAATTTGTGTGGTTTTGCCTACCACTAACACCCAAAGAAATGAGCAGAAGTGACCTTTTCTCTGGGAAGTGTGTGAATGTGGCTATTTCACTGAGGAGTGCAGTGATAACAAAGGATAGTCCCAACCTTGTTAGACAGTACTGTTAATTACTTCGATTGTTCAGTAACATAATACACAAATCCATGGAATTCACAATGCAATCTACTTCATGCCACAAGAGCTTTTCAGAAGTTCAGCTATTATTCAACAACACAGTTCATTGGTGTAATTTGTGTTTGCTTTCACGGAGTCTCAACCATTTCAGCATTATTACCCCATTTACTAAAATGTCAAGGTATTGCTGACCAATGTTTTGTGGTCAGCAAAACCAGAGCAACAGCAATATTCTGATTTGTTACATACTCACCAGGTATGACTTCTGGGTAGCCAGTTTTCCTTTCCAACTTTTTCGATACAGAATTTTTGGGGTCCATTGCTCCCTGTAACAAATTCCAATAGACAAGGCAGAGGTCCAGCTACCTTTGTATCACTGTAACACACACCTTAAGCATGCAAGGCTTAAACAAAGACAGGATTACCATTATTTGCACAGAGAAGGGACATTTGTCTCACTATACAGCTCTGCCTGGATCAAAGTATGCACGTGGAGAAATGCACCAATTTGAAGTGATTTTAAAGTGCAATAAATAGGTGTAACCATTCCTTCCCTCTTTTTCCATCATAGCTCAAGTATATGCAGGGCTTACAAAACAGCATTCAATATAAAATTCATTTAAAATGCCATAAATATATAATTTGGTTCTGAGTATGTCCTGCATTAGAAGGGTTATTAATACATACCCATGAGGTCAGCAAATCCTCCCACTGGCAATCTGCATGTTCCAGTCACAAACTGCAAGAGTCTCATCCTCTTCTCATTATCTATTTCTTTCACAAACTGAAAAACAGTAATTGAAAGAAACATTTAGGGATAGATTCAATCTTCAGATTGTCACATCATCACCAACTGCAGATGAACAGTAACGTGGCTGTTGGGAACAGCTGGATTAGCAGGGACAGTTTCTGTCTGCACTCCGCAGGTGTGCTCAGTGTTCTGACTACTGTTCACTGAGCTGTAGCTGTGCTCTGTAACTTCTGCTGGTCTGAGAATAAAGCAAAGTCTGCAAACCTGCCAGAACCACACGATCTGCCTGCTGGTCCTGGTGTAGTGCCTGTAGATGGTGTGTCTCTGCCAGTCATTCAGGTCGATTTCTTGCATTCCACAGAGAAGCACCTTTGGGGCGGAAAAAGGGAAATAAGCAGAGGAGTACAAAATTCCACTTTCCTTCTGTGACCTCCCACATAGCAAAAGAGAACAACTGAACCCCCACTTAGCAGCACCTGCAATAACAGGGCACTTGGTTTTAATTTTAAACTTCATCCAGAACTTCTATAAACAAAGATTGGTGATGGTTCATGAAGTGTATTTGGAGAGGCCACAAATTAGAGAGCATCTCTGTTGTGAGAAATGGAGTCATCGCTTGCAATTTTAGGAATAAATTCTTCCCTGTGAGGGTGTGAGCCCCTGGCACAGGTTGCCCAGAGAAGCTGTGGCTGCCCCTGGATCACTGGAAGTGTCCAAGGCCAGCTTGGAGGGGGCTTGGAGCAGCCTGGGATGGTGGAAGGTGTCCCTGCACATGGAAGGGGGCTGGAACAAGATTATTTAAGATCCCAGCCTAAACCATTCGGGGATTCTATGTAGACATTCGAGCCATAACAGTTTATCTTTGCCCAGCCATACAATTCTTCACTAGGGATGGGATGTTTTGTTTTGATGGTTTTACTTTTGAAACTGAGCAGATGCTTCAGAAAGTGTAATTTTGAGAGATCAAACCAAGAACTTGGCCCAATCTATATGCAACTATCCATTGCATATCTGGTTTTATCTCCCATTCTGTCAAGTTACTCGTTCTTTGAACACAGGCAAATCAAAGAATCACAAAAACAAAGTAAGAAATTTCTGCTGACAGAATCTTGGCCTTCAGAAACATCTAAGTTGGCTGCAAAGAGGAAAGTTAAGGAAAACACATTAATCTAATACTATCCCATGGAGTTTCCCACATATTCCCTATAAAACAGAGTTGTCAGCCTCAGTGAGTTCTGCTCTTCAGATGTTCTGACTGGAGTTTAAGTATTTTATGTGTAATGACCTGGATCCAGCAATAGCCAAGCAATCCTTTACCTCCAGTTCCTTTGCATCAAAATACTGCAAATACTGTTGTGGCAGAATTTCATTGAAGCCTTCAAAGAAAGCCTGTGTCTGCTCCTCAACACCTCGGGACAGCCTCCATTCTGCTACTAGCCTGGAAAAGAAGAAACACCAAGATATTTTAAATGGCTTATGCTAACCCAAGTCCACATCTTTGCCTATTTTGAGATGAACTGTAAGCTAAGTTAAAAAAAACATGGAAAGTCTGGAAAGTTCTGGGGATAGAGCTCTGTATAATTTTATCAGCAGCCTTTACTCTGTGCAAATGATTTCATTTTTTCTCTAAATTAAACCCTAAGTGTTCAACCATTCTGCTACAGAAGTGTTTTGGACTCAAAGAGGAGGCAGCATCTCTTCACTGATTACATTAATGAGAGCACAGCAGTCCCAAGGTATTTGAAGATTTTGTCTGATATTCTCCCCAGAAATCTCAGTTGTTATCCATGACAAGGTAAAAAACAAGCCAAGCTGTACTGGTGAAGAGCAGCAGGACTGCCAGCTTACCAAGCAGTGACTATGTCCATTTGGAAAGTTCCATATTTGTTTCTGTTAATCATGAAACTTTGCTCTGTGGCAGAAACTCCACTCTCCATTAATAAAAGGGTGAAAAGCAGGCAGGAGACCCGGAGAACCTGAACCCAGGGAGAAGCAGATATTATGCTGAATTCAAGCCTAACCTGTCAGGAGCACTGGAGTCTAAAGGAGAGGTGGCTATTTCTCATTTCAGCCCTAGAAACTTGGGGGACTTAAAGCAGGCCTTGAAGTGAGACAAAAGAATCTGAATGCAACTGGAATCCGAGCTCTCCCTGGGTTCCAAGGAACTAGAGAAGAATGATTTTCTGCAGATCCTCCCTCCTGCCAAATGCCAGTACGTTTCTTGTGCAAACACCACCTTTTTTGTGAATTGCTGAAACGTCTGCAGATTTCTCATGCGATGAAAACAGAGCCCATTCCTGACTCCCTCCCCCTGCCCACGGAAAAAGCCTCCACAGAACACATCCTAACAAAGAGGGAAATGCTCTATGATTCAGTTTAGTTTGTGCCTGCAATGTGTGATGACTTTTTTTTTGTTTTTGCAAGCACATCCTCCAAGCTTTTATGCTGAAGTTCACACCTTAAGTCAGAGCTGTTGTACTGCTGCACACTGAGGAAGGAGGGGATATTTCAGGACAAAGCAGGTCACTGCTCACATTTTTATTCCTTAATCACTCTTAGGCTCCTTCACTCTTAATCTGTTGCTTTAAAACATTTTGGTGCTGCAAATATGATCCTTACTTTATGACAATACAACGTATGACATCATTCACAACACTGTTACAACTACAAGACCAGTTCAGATGAAACTAAAAGCAATTCCAAGAATCTTTGAAAAATAAGAATCTTCACAAAAGTATCCAAAACTGTTCTCAAAAAAAAACCCCAACAAAAAACAACCCTTCAAACCCCCAAATGAACCAGAAATAGCTGGCTAGAACATCAGCAGGTTATGAAGCAATATAATTATAATAACAAACACATTTCATGAAATACCTGACATTCACAATTCTTGTCATGGTGTTCTGCTAAACTGAGATAACACTAGAAAAAAAGTGGACTTTCTTCTAACCATGATCTTTAGGAAAAGTGGATTTTAGAAACTTATTTCTATCAATATTCCTCTTTCAAATATGAGCTCCAGACACTTGCCACTTGTTGCCAGCATCAGCAATTACTCAGCAATGCTTTAGATGACACAGACAGTCTTTTGTTGCTAGAACTCAAGAAAGAAAATGACAGAGAATTTAAAGTCTTCACTTATTCTTACCTGATGTAGTCTTCTTTATTTTCTTCTGTGACCAGAATGTTGCTACCATTTGGCTTCAAATCGTGGCTTTTGATTTCACCTAGTATTTCTTTATCAACAGAAAAAAACATTTCCAAGCCACATTCTTCAATATCATTCTCTCTGGAAGAAAAAAAATACAGTTTTAAATAACTGTGTTGAGAACTTGCACAAAGTAGAGGAGATGAATATGAAGAACCTTAAGGCAGAAGGTTTGGAGCTAAATAGTCAAGATAAGGAAATGTTCCTTACACAATAATTATGGCCTTGCAAGAAGTCCTGGAGTTTATATGTTGATTTATGCTTTTGCAAAGTGAAGAACTGCCTGCATATACAGAGGTTTTGACGACCATTTTCCTCCACAATAAAGTGCAAAATCAAGATATTTATCCTGACCCATAACACAGAAATGCCAGTCTTGGGAACACGGCTATGGTTTATTGAGCCCCATGATGCAACTGCACTTCTGAACTTCATCTTTCCAAAAGACAAGGTACTGCATGAAACCTTGGGTGAGGAGGGAAGGCTTCAGATGAAGGGCTGATTTTATTTCATCATCTATCTCTTTTAAAATGAAAGCTACATGCTCCAGCTCAAGTTGAGCACAGAGGTTTGGCAGATGACCTCTACAAGTCCCCTTCCAAACTCAGTCAATCTGTGAAATCCTCAAAATTGTGGGAATGAGAAAAACAGCTCCCTGATACAAGTGCCAAGGAATGCTTCCTGCAAAGTTATAAAATTTGCTTTTGCTGCAAGGAACAAAATTATGTCTGTCCTGACAGACACAGCTCTTCTCCCCTGGAAATGTGCAGTCCTTTCCTCAGGGGTACATCCAGCAGCACTACAGACAAGCAGGCTCAGCTACACTGAAGTTTGGGTCTGGACTGGGAGGACGCTGCAGACCTTGAGGGTCAGAAGGCTTTTCTCCAATTTTCACATCCTTAAGTGTTTTTTCAAAGGGGCAAAGCCTTTCCTGGACTCCAGCCTAGAAGACTTCTATCACTACAGAAATTGCTTTGAATTAAAATGAAGGCACATTAGCAGCACATCCATGGAGTGCAGAACATACTACTCTGAAAACCAAACAAAATTCCTATCTCAATTCTTAAACATCTCATATGCTGCTTTCTCTGCTCCTCAGTATTTAAGGTAAACCCTCCAAGAATCACCACTACAGGAGATGTAAATCCTGGCTTTTATATTTAGTTTTGCATTTCAAAAACCAATCTATTCTCACACCTTCTAAGAGGTTTTCAAAGCATGTTTGAAACTATTCTTAGTATGATTCTTAAGTAAAATGTTTTCTCTAGTCACAAGAAAGACTAATTTTTCTGTGAAATTGTTTTTACTATAGCTGAAGAAAAAAAATTGAGTAAATTTGTCTTTCTTTCTTTTTCTTCTAATGTATGTGTTACATCCTAGCCTCCTCCTATGACAAAATCAGTATAGAATTACAATGCTTTAGATCGAAGGGGTTTTAAAAATTATTTCTTAAAATATCTGTAATACCTAATTCCAAAATAATTGTGGTTTAGAAACTCCACATCCTTTTTACTTGCTTGTCTCTGGAGGGGAATTTGCAAAGGAGTGGAAGAGGAGGACTCCACAGGAGCATGGACAGAGAGGTGCCCGACCATGGAGACGTGGAAGGCTGCAGGTAGGAATGGTCTGGAATCATTAAGCTTGGAGCAAAAATACCAGGACAGCTAGAACTTCTTTAAAGCATTAAATCTTCAATGCTAACCCTGAAGTCAAATTGCAAGTGTGACTAACAGAAGAATTATGTGGTAGTAAATAATAAACTACATTTCTTAACTTTGTGTTATTGTAGCACTAAACATTTTGTTTTCTAACTAAACCAGGTACTAGGAAACATTAAATGGATTTTTGCTGATTTCTTTTAATCAGTTATCTGAGAAGTCTCAGTCGAATTTACTCAAGCCATTTTATTTGTAACCATGTTCAAGACTGCCACATCTGTGTGTCTAACTAGAATTAATAAAAGCCAACAAAAACAAGAACTCAAGATGCTGCACAAAATATTCAATGAACCAGAAAGGCTCTGCATTAACAAATCATTCTTTGTGTATCTAAAGTCACAGTAAAAATTCCATACTGCTCTGCAATGTCAGATTATACTTTTCAGTGGGGTTGTTAGTAATAGATTTACACCAACTTCCTGGCAGAAGCGAAAACCAAAAACATTGTATTGCTATTTCAAGAACAAAATGAAGTCAAACTCACTTTACCCAGATGAGAGAGTTGTAAAACTCTGGGTCAACAGATTCTAAATCCTTGAGTCCTACTGCCTTGTTTAGGATACGTTTATAGAATGGCAGAGAGAAACCAGTGTCAATGAACTTCCCATGGAACAAAGCCTGAGGAACACAAAAACAGACAAAATAATCCAAAGGATGATTCAGTACTTAATATGACAATATTCTCTTCTCTGTGCCCATGAAATCTGACAGCCAAAGAATTAAACCAACCTGAAAATCATGACTGCCAATATGCCGAATTAGTTTATACCAACAGGAGTTATAGCCAAACACCTGGTAATTTCAACTCAAAAATGGATTTTAAATTATCCATCTGATGGCACAGTATTTATTTACAGGAAAATTACAGGACAAACCCTCTTCCTGCTTGAGGACTTACCATGGCAATGAACCTCCCGATGAATCTGAAGTATTTCAGGTGGTCTGGGTTGATGTAAGAGGCTGGGTTTATCTGTAAGCAGTAGTTATCTTTCCCTGCATATTCAAACAGGCAATACATGGGGTTCAAGACTTCGTGTGACAATAGAAAGAACCACTCCCTGAAATCACACAAACAATAAAAACACATTTCAAAATAAATCACAGCAGAAATGACTGTAGCTAACTCATGTTGACTCAGGCCCTTGTTGGCACAGTCTGCCTCCTTCCCCAGAGAGCAGCTGGCCCACACTGACACCAAAAGGAAACTACAGCAAATTACAAATTAAAATGCAAAGTTGCAATGATACACAACTGTCAGTGGCTTGGACAAAACCCACTCTTATCTAAATGAGCACATTACAAGTCTACCATTGATCTAAACATCCGGGGTTGGGAATGCCAATTAACATATGCACTTCTCAGTTACATTCCAGTCAAGACTTTGGATTTAAATGCAGATTTCTGTTCACTTTTTCAATAAACTCTATTTTGAGATTAACACTTGGGTCAAAGGCTCACTTTAGTTCAGTCAACTGCATCTCTTTAATCGTGGAGATGATTAAAGTCATTCCTAATGCAAACTGAAAATCATTTTATACAGTTTTAAGACATGCAAACACATCTTGCAGAACTGCCTTCCTCAGATGTTCCAAGATAAGGAATAAACTTCACTCCTATTGTGAAGGCACTGCAGTTTAAGTATCTGCTTTGGGGAAGCCTTCACATCACCACTTGCAGAACAAGTTATTATTTGCCATTTCAATGTAGTTTACCTTGCCACACCTCCATAATCTAAACCTTCTTCACCAGGGAAAATAACCCATAAACGTCTCCGGAGATCCTGAGGGCTGAAGCTCATTATCTTAGTGAAAGAAAAACAATCAATTCTTTTTAAGAAAACAGCTATAAGCACTGGCTAGAATTATTACTATTTTCTAACAAGCACTAGAGCATTTAATAATTTGGAATAATTTTAACCAGGGTCTACAGAGCTTAACAAAACCTTAACATTTTAACCATAGGTCTACAGAGATTAACAAGAATTTCACTACTAATTAGAATTAATAATTTTTGTTTTTTAAAAAAATTACTCATTTCAAGACAACCAGACTAAAATCAACTTATTTTTGTACATAGCCCATGCTAGTACAACACACTGTGAGGAAAAGTGCACCAACAAACATAAGCACAACATGAAAACATCCTGAGAATGGGGTGCTGCTCTGCCCCAGCACTCTCCTCAAAATTAACTCAGATTTTAAATCATTCTGAGGAAAAATTAAAAAAAAAAAAATCACCTTTGTCAGATAAATCAGTGCCAGAACTTCATATTTTAACATGATCTTCTAAGTATGAACGCAGCCTAACTATTAAACTAGTATTTTTTTGTTAGCCTGACTTAAAGTAAACATTAGCAAGATACCAAAGGCTCAAAAACGACATGTGACAAGAAATTTGGTAACTCCAATTTTCATGCCCATTACTCCCATGTTTTAATACAATACCTGCTGAAACGAGTCCTCAAATAATGTTTTCCTGCTCACTGTGATCTTTATGTGCTGAGGCATTGCCAGTTGCTGAAAGGAAATGTTTTAGAGGTGAAGGGTACAATCACTTAGAAGTTTCCACTACTGAGTCTGGACTGCTATTTGTTGTATATATTAAAAGGTACAGCTGAATTTCATTAATTTATATAAAACAAACTCAGTAATCAAGGTATCTGAATTGTAATTTAATCCAAGAACAGATTGCTTCCAACACTGCTATCTACAGTGACATACACACACCTCCAGATGCTGCTCAGAACAGGTTAAATACTGCACTCCTACAAGATACTGGAAAACATGAAGATCAGTAACATATTCTAACTGAGGAAGGGTTTCTACCCCAGAATTTATGAGAGACATGAAGTACCTCTCCTATGAAAAAAGGCTGAAGAATTGGGATTTTTCAGCCTGGAGAAGCTTCAGAGTGACCTAATTGAGGTTGGAAGGGACCAACAAGAAAGATGGAGAGAGACTGCTGCCACGGGCCTGGAGCAACAGGACACAGGGAATGGCTTCCCACTGCCAGAGGGCAGGGATGGATGGGATATTGGGAGGGAATTGTTCCATGTGAGGGTGGGGAGGCCCTGGCACAGGGTGCCCAGAGAAGCTGTGGCTGCCCCTGGATCCCTGGAAGAGTCCAAGGCCAGGTTGGACGGGGCTTGGAGCAGCCTGGGATGGTGGAAGGTGTCCCTGCCCATGGCAGGGGGTTGGAATGGCATGGTCTTTAAGGTCCCTTCCAACTCAAACCATTCTGTGATTCTATTAATTTAATAAAAAATTAGAACATTCAGGCTATACTGCACAAAATTCCAAGTGAAAAATGAGGCTACTCTCCCACTATTTTCAAAGGATAATTCAGTGACTCTTGAAAATTGGAACATGTAAACCTAAGACTTTTTCCTAAACATCAAGTTACTTCATCTCTTGATATAAAGAGCTTAGAGGACCAAGACTGACACACTGGAATTTGAGATTATGTTAGAGCACCCTAACATGCACCACAGTATATCCTTCAGTGCGTAGACATGTCTGCTGTGTGGCAAATGCCCTGCATTTTCTGCCAGAAGTGGCTATTTATACAGCAAGTAGACCATGTATTAGCTCTAAAAATACTGTGCCTCCATATATTCCTGTACTAACAGCAGCAACAAAACACTATTCAGAAACCCACCACTTCAAAAAAAAGTAAGCAAATTGATGTTTTCCTTTATTCTAGAACATTTTAAAGCCAGAAGTTATGTCGCTTTAAAGCTTACATGAGATTATTCAAATCCTGTATTTACTCCCTCCTAATTTAACTCACCTTTAACCTTAGAGTAGCTTGATTCCCTTTATTGGAAGGCACTGAAGAAGGCATTGAAAGCAACTAAGCAAAACCAAAAATGCAAGCAAATATTGCCAAGAAATGAATCCGTACCTGACACCAGAATCTGAAATAATGGACCTTGGCCTTGAAATCACGCACATAAGCTATCTGGGGTCCATTGTCTCTGCAACCAGAAGGAGGAAAAGAATGAATTTCCAAGTGTTTTTGTAACTGAAGTAAAAGCCTGCAAATGTTTTCGTTATACAGCTGTATGGTTTAGCTGGCTATCTAGTCATATTTTTTGATTTTAGGGTGTAATTTCTTGTTTTAAAACTAAAAAAAATAAATCTTCCTTTGTAAAACTGTGGAATGCTTAACAGTACATTTAAAACTACCTGATCATTAACTGTAAAAAAAGATTCTAACAATAAGGATGTGACTACATTCAGTTAACTTGGGAGGTAAAGTCTGGTTTCAACTTCATTCTGGTTCCTAAAAAATCAGAAAAAAAAAAAGGGTTTGGTCTCTTTTAAAGAGAGAGACTAGTAACTCTCAGGAAGGGATTTGGTCATCAACAGGACAGATGCAGCTCCTCCACTGCTCTCAAATCTCATTCACTACATGGCAAGGAGGATTCTGCAGTGTTCAGAACTGCCTTCTTCGGGGACTTAGCAGTGAATGAAAAATCCCAGCTAATTAAGCAGCATTGCTCCATGTAAAACTTTCTGCCTAATAATGTAGTAAGAGGAAAAAACCAAAGATTTCAAAAATGATGTGTGCTAAACTTGACTTTTGAAAACTCAGTAAAACGTTAAGAACACTTACAGAGCAGACTTGCCCGTGCGGGGATCTATGTATGTAGTGGTTCTTCTATTGTGATCCACAAAGTAGGGAATTCCATCCACAGTAAATCGCATTTCCCAGCCCTCTGGCAAGGGCTTCTCATTTAACTGACTATGGATACAAGAAAATACATGGTAACTGATCAATTTAATCTATTAAGTCAATCAAGTAATACCTGAGACAGTAAGCATTTTGGAAAATCTAGAAAATCTACAGATTGAGAAAGTTTCCATTTGGATTTATTTTGGCTTTCCCCCCACCCCCCTAAATTTGCAGTCAGCTCTCAATTAGACCAGAATGACTGGTTAAGTAAACATTAGCTCATATGCTTACACTACCTGAAATAAAGGCAAAAAAAAAAAACCTTAAGGGAAAAATGTCAGCAAGGTTTATTGTTTCCTTCACAAACAACAGAATCTTATCTTCTAACTACAAGGCTTTTACTTACAAACTGACACAATTTCAATAAGCAGCTTTTGGTACCTCATGTATAATCACAGCAGCCAAAAATGTTTCAGAATGACAAAAGTAAAAGAAAATGCAAATACTCGTCATGTATAATTTTTTGACAGCTTCCAACTCAGTTTTGCTATACACAAAAGCAGATCTCAATACATTTGGAAGACCTGAGCAATATCACTGTGAAGGGCTCCCCAGTGACTTCCCCCCATAAATACCCTGTCCTGACTGTGCAGCCCAAACATTCTGTTGTTGGGCTGATCCAAGAGTAACTGTTCTCCACAGCTGGCTGCTGCAGGGGTGAGTGGCTACAGCTGTCACCCCTCTCACACAGCCTTGGCTGTCCCACTTCCCCTCCTTCTCCATAGAGGACAGGGGAAGTTGCTTCAACTGCTCAAACAGCAGTTGGGACTGAACACCCTTCACCCTCAGCCTCCTGCCTCCATTCCTTACCTGAAAGACTCGCAGTGACAGAGCCCAAAATAAACAGAACTCCAGTGTTTCTAGTAGTGCCTCAAATTCTCCGTCTCCTGTATTCCTCCTTTTTTTAAAAGGTGTGAGGAAAGGTGCTACAGTTTTTTGGGTCTGTGTTCTTTCTGTCTCCTAGCTATCCCTGGAAGTGTCCCCAAGGCCAGGTTGGACAGGGCTTGGAGCAAACTGAGATAGTGGAAGGTGTCCCATGGCAGGAGGGTGGAATGAGATGGGCTTCAAGGTCCCTTCCAACCCAAACAATTCTGTGATTCTATGACTGTCTAGGAAACAATCAAAGTCTTATTCAAGACTCTCTGCAGCATCCCATCATCATAAAAAAGAAATCTCTCCTTCCTCCAATGACACAGCTGTTTAGACAAATGTAAATGATTACTTATGAAAAGTAGAAGCTGTCCTGGGGAATGAGCTTATTGCTTACTGTTGACCAAGGCTTTCCTGGTAATTGTAGTATGACAAAGTAATATTGTGACAGTTTGGCCAGTATCTCTTAACTTTTTATCGAACTCTCTGATGTCTGCATAGCACAATCCATGCCTCACCTGTGTGCAGCAGTTCCTGGCTCACTCTACTCTCACTACTTGGCTACTTTTTCATTTCAATTACATTTTCATCATACATGAAGCTGCAACTGATTTCTTACCCCTGACTCCTGGGGTCTTCCCACTGAGTGATTCGTGTGTTGTGATTGACAAAATACACTCTGCCATTGCTGTCAGTTCTCTTTTCTGAAAAGATGTAAAAGGAGAAAAAAATTCAATTCCCCCTTTAATGTATTGCTGAGACTACATCAAATAAATAGTATCAATCACCAGACCCTGCCACAGCCTCTCCTGTCCTCAGGTTTCTCTGTACCTCCTCTGACCCAACATATTTTCACTTTCATTGACATTATTCCTTACTATGTCATTTATTTTTCAATTGTAGGAAAAATTAATTGGAAAAAGGGAAAACTGTGAGCTGTTTTGTCCATAGGAAATTTCAACTGTGTTAAATATTGTGATGTGCCCGACAAGCAACACAGAAAGCAAACACAGAGGAGGGAACAGATATACACAGAAGTATCAAGAAAGTACCAGGGGGCTTCACATTCAAATTACAGCAGGGAAGAAAAAATGGTCAATGCAGTTTCCAAGAAAACCCGTTTATATTTTCTCTCAGATGAATCGTGGGCATACACTGACCTAACACAGCTTATGAGAAATGCCCTGGCTTGCTCTTCTGTACCATTCTGCAGCTCTTCATGCCATTTTTATTTAGTGTCACAAGAGAAATAAATTACAAAAATGGGCCAAAATCTGACTACCACAGGTCAAAAGCTTCAGTTTCCAGGAGAAGTCTGTAAGTAGGCATTTGCCTATGAGCCTGACAGCAGAATTCCACATGATGTGGAGACTCAGTCTGCCATTTCCTGGACAATGCCAGCCTAAAGACTTTTCTTTGAAATGCTATATATGTAATGTACCTAAGCACAAGCGTGGGGAACAACAGTTTTATGGCACGAAGTTGCATCAATACCAGGACTAAAAATCCAATAGTTCTGTTTGAAAAGCAGATGAGCCCAAATACCCAGGTCCAACTCTGCCAAGTAATTACTTGCTCCAAATTCCACAATTCTGAGAGCTTTGCCTACATATAATAAAACTTGATTTTTTATATCGGTTTGATAGTGACACCAGAAAGCAGTTTTACATTTTTATTTTTTTATTACACCCTGCCAAAATTTGTATTAATTGTAAATTCTCAACCCTGTAAAGTACGAGAACAAATTTATTCCAGGGAGAGAGCCAAGTCAAGAAGTGGTTAGTTGTCACTATAAAAAACATTTTCAGACCAACAAAACTCTTCAAGAGTTGTCTTGGAAAGAGAATTTGGCAGTTTGATTCAGAGAGGATTTGGAGGCTGATTTAGCAGGAACAGGATGGTGGAAGGGAATGAAAAACTCTCAAAAGGATGAGAGTGTTAAAGCAGCTATTACACTTGTTACCAGTGGAGTAAACCAGAACACTTTATAGTTTCTAAATCACTTTGAAATGGCATATCCTAGTCAGGATTCTGTTTTAATAGCATATTTGATTAGATCTAATTTTAAAATATTTTTAATCCAGATTTTAATTTTTAAAAACTAGCCTAGAACAGCTGACAAATAATTTGGCAGAAGTATGCTTTAATGTTTAATTACATTGCATTACAAAACACATTCAAGTTAGTCTTACCCCATCCATGTGGCAGAGGGCCAAGAGGATCAAACTCTTTGTTCTGTGTGGATGAAAAATCCTGGTTCTGCAAGTTAGACAAACAAATGAGGCATTAATGACTAGTCATTTGCTATCCAGATGTTCTACCATAGCCATCCTGAATTATCAAAGTAAATGCATTTTTGTTAACGTTACACATAAGCAAAGATGCCAACTATTTTTTTTCTCCACAGAGAAGGCCTGTTTTACTGACCTTGGCATGCTTAATTAACTGCAGTGCCAAGAAGTAATTATTCGTTGTTCAGTGCCCTTGCCTATGCAGGAGGAAATTAGTACAGTAGCACCCAAAACAATCAGAAAGCAAACCACTTCAGTCCTGCACTCATACAGTTCTCCCTACCACCATTTATGGGCTCCATTTTATTCTCACACATACAGCAAATCAGAACCTACACCATTCTTGATGAGCACGAATAGCATGAGTTGGAGTGATCTAATGTCTGCTATTCATCAGAGGCAAACAATGGATTTAAAATGCTGGAAGGATTATTTTCAATTTCCCTGCTCTCCTAACGTTCATTGCACATAACTCATTTTACCCAGAGCAGAAATGTATGGCCTGTGAGCTTGCTTACCTCCCAGGTGTTTGGCCAGGGTAACACAAGATACAATACAAATAAACCAGCTTATTACTAAGCTGTAGTTTGTTTTGAACCAAAGGCTTTATCAATGTTGTACATAAATGTTATCCAAGAAGCCCTATACTGAGGTGACAGCTCAACCCCATGTGCTGCCTGCAAGGACATGAACTAATGTTACAGTGAGCCCTCCCTGCCATGCTACACACGGAGATATATTATTATAAACCACAACAGAGTCTGGTGCCTTTATAGGGAAAGGTCACCCACAAGCATGCCAAACCCCAGAACCACCTTAACCCTCACAGCCACCCATGCATTCCTTACCCCATATATGAATCTCTGGTTGAACTGCTGCATGGCTCCTTGGAGCTGGCTGCGCTGGAGCTGCCACTGCTCGTAATTCCGGACAGACTCCAGCGTTGGTCTCTGCCACGTCGTCGTTCTGGTGAAGTGGTCAACGTAATAAATCCTCCCCATGTTGTCAACTCGGCGCTCCCAGCTTTGGGAAAAGAGACAAGCCACAGTTGGCAATAGCAGGCAGTTTAAGGGCTCACAGGCACTTGGAGGCCAGTGTGGTGGAAGGGAACAGAAAGCATAGGCTCATCAGCAGTTTTTTCTCCTTGTACCCTCTGCTAAAATTATGCAAGAGCTAGAATTGTTTTAGGAGAATCACTTTTGTTTGTTGCATGATATACAAAGTCAGACTCATTTCTTACTGTATTTTAGGGTTTTTTGAAATAGTTTTCAAGAGCTGTTTTCAAACCACTGTCCATACCATGCTGGCATCACTGCAGTTATCCCACCCAGCCTGTAACGCAAATCTTCTGGTTCCTCCTAAAACTCAGCAACCCCCCTGACATTTTAAGCTATTCCCCACACTCTGATTTGGCAGAAAAGGAGGGTTTGGGCATTGGGTTTGGTATTTTGTTTTGTTTTTTCTTTTTTTTGTTTCCTAATTTTCAGTTCATATGAGATCAGTACTACTTAACAAAACTTGAAAGAAAACATTCCTATTCTAAGTAAGCTTAAGTAATATACAAGTTGATCTGCTCAAAGAGTTCAAAATATCTTGAAACATGACAGGTGGGCTCCATTTATGAGACCATCTGCCAGTTTTTGTTCTTTAACACCAAGTTCTCTTTACTATCCCATGTTTTCACTTTGTAGTTCTTTATAGTGTGTGAACCATTTAAAGATGAAAAAGCGCAACAGAACAACTCTTGTATTTTTCTTGTATTGTTAAAAAGTAAGAAACACAGTACAACTGTGAACTAACATCACTGGCTGCTCTGATGCCAAGAGCTGGAGAAGTTTAATAACCAAAGCTGGTTTCTATGTGCATAGTAAATTGGCAGCTGGGAACCCTGAGACAAGATCAAAGGCCTGCAAACAGTAACCTCGGGATAAGAGGTAACCAAGAGCATTCCTGCTCAAGCTGATAGTTACCTCAGTCCCAAAATACTTCTCTGTGGTTTTGGTTCTCTTTTACTCTTGGGGGTGTCTACTGTCTTTAACTGAAGTCTGTTTCTCAGTCAGTAAAGATGCACTTGCTTAACCTTTGACAGGAAATTCAGATTTGGTTATTTTTGACATTCAACTCTTTTCTGTATGTAATCCTTGGAGACAACCTGGAGCAACTATTTGTACTGGGTTTGCATTTCTATTTACACACATCTTTTCCAGCTTTAGCAAACTGTCAGGCAATTCATTTCTGAAAAACCCAGACATCTGAGATGATCGTATGGCTGATCCTGGCTCACCTTGGAGGAAGAGGCTCTGGCCGATCCCACGTTGTTCTTTTTTCAACATGATCCACATAGTACACTCGACCATGCTGGTCTACTCTTTGCTCCCAACTGAAAATAGATCAAAGAGTTTAATCTTCCTCCAGATCAAACTACTCCAACCATTCATCTACAGCATTAAGATGAGACACATTTGTTTTCATAAAATGCTTATTTCTAAACAAAATGCTTAAAACTAACCCTTGGCTCATGAGAGGCACCAGAACGGTGTCCAACATACAGTGGTACCATTCCTATTAACAGTGATTCTACGTCAACTAAAATAAAACATTGTACATGACCACCTTTCTGGGAAACTGAAGCTCAGAATCATGCTTATATGTACAGTTTTAGCAAAATTTTGTATTCAATATCAACTATATCAATAACCTGTTGAACAGAACCAACTACAGATCATAATTCCCTTTTAGAGTAGCATTGAATTAATATATGCACATTTTTCAGCGATCAAGTATATGAAGAGATCACCATAAGGGCATTGCTCACATTTTCTGCATATGCAGCATTTGGGATAATGACTTACCCCTGTATTTGCATCAAATGTAACATCACAGGGGAAAAAATGCTATTTGTCATTTCTGCTGAAATCAAAATGATAAAGCAACAACAGATGTTTTCAAGACCACTTTTTTATTTCCATTATCCTGTGAAGTAATTCAGACCTCTCCTACCTTTTGGTTCAACTACCTGCAATTTAAGGCAGGTATTTCACCAATTACATCATTCACATTGGGAAGTTTTTGCTTTCCCTCACTCAGAGAGCCCAGAAACTTTTTTGCTGGTTTTTTTTTAAAGTTGAGAGCTTTGAGGCAACAGGCCAACCATCTAACAAATTCTACAAGTATCCAAAGCACAGCAGCATGTCCATGCTACTCCCAGGAGCTGCAGTATGAAATCCAAATCTTCAGGACATATCGTAGATTACGAACTGACACAGGAGCTGTTCTTCTACTTATCCATACCAGTATTTTCCTACCTGACTTTATTCTAATTTGAAGACAACAAGCTGTCACACTATTTTAAACCTGTATTTCACTGACATGGGAATATATGATGAGTATCAAAAGTAATTCTTTCCTTGAATGCTTGAAGACCGACCATACAGAACAGTTATAAAAGCCTCCAAATTCATATCAGGGGATTTTTGTCAGGCAGCAAAAGGCAGATGTTATCAATGGTTTGTTACACCTACTGTAAGTAAAATAAAGTAAAACCAGAAAAGTCAGCACGCACAGGGAGAAAGAAGTCATTAAACCCATACCCAGGTGGAAGAGGACCTTGGCTGACTGTAGTAAGGGCCTGAGGTGGAGGATTTACTGGCTGGACTTGTCTCGACACTGGAGGAGTGGTGAGTGCAGGAGTGGCAGGAGCTGTGGTTGCGGCTGTTGCCCCCTCAGGGCTCTGTTCTGAAGGTGTGTTTGAGGCTGTACCTGCCAGTGACCCTGCACTGGCCCCATCGCTTTCTGTGGATGTGGATGAAGGACCGTTTGCACTTGCTATGATGTCAGAGAGAGAAGAAAAAAAGCCTTTAACTGACATTTATCACCAACCTGTTGTGGAAGTTATGCATTACAAAAGCAAACCTGCAAGAACTGCTATTTCCACAGCCACGTTTTGCTGCTCAAACAAGAACTAAACAGCAATTCTGTCTCACTGTAAAAATGCTTTAATCCATGAACTGCCATCAACAGCATAATTTTGATATTTCTGATAAATATTTACCTTGTCTGCATTCTGTAAACATTAAATGATGATAAACAAAAAACTACTTCCTTGTACTAATGACTTAATTATTTTCCATTTATTATTTGGAATACTAATTTAAGTGATGATAAGCATAAAACTTTCAAGAGGATATTGCATGGAAAGTAACAATCACAATGGGAGGGGAACACAGACATTCTTTAAATGTTTTCAGTTTTAACTTAATGTCATTTGGAGGGTGGGGTTAGAAGTTGAACACAAGTCAAATCTTATTAACTAACTGCACTGGATTAATCTTTTAAAGTAATTACTGTATTGCAGGGCCCATCCAGACCCAGCATTTATCAATTGTAATAATGAAACTACCAAAACATGGCACTCTATGGGAGTAAAGGAATTATCCCAAAAACATCAAGTAACTTTGCAAAATTAATGGCTTTCAGGTGGCTTTTAAATAAATAGCTAAAAAAAAAATCTATTCATTTCAGCAGAGAAGAGTAATGACTGTTTTAAGTGCTGCAGCTTCACAGAATCTAACTGGAATTGTAGAAACCAGTAACTCGTATCTCAGAACCCAATATTATCAACTTGAGACAGTTCTGTGAGTCCTTGAATGGATTTCATGTCACCCTCAGGGGGTGCCTTACTGCAGCAGCAGCATTCACTTGTGTTCTCCTGGTCCCAGCTCCACTCTTTGTAGCACCATCACTGACTGCCACCACCCCTGAGCAGACGTGGAAACAAGAAAACAGGAACAACGACTAAACAACATGTGCCACATGCAAGCTAAAAAATACTCCTTCAGAAATGACCTGCCAAAGAATTTACCATCAAAAAGTGCAGTTAAACATCAGGAACAGAAAGTTAATTCTCACTCAAGGAGTGCCCAGCCCCATGGACGTACCGGCTACCGACGGGGGTCTGCGGGGAGTGGGGGGTGGGGGCCTGGCAGGCCTGGGAGGTCTGGCAGGTTTGCAGTTTCCATTTGTGAGTAACGGAGAGTCACTGCCATTAACAGTCTTGTTTTCACTGGAAGCAGCATCCTCACAGTTTTCAAGGCCATTTGAGTTATTCCTTTTGCAGGAAAAGACACAGAGAACTGTTCTAGTACTGCATGGGTGACAGGAAACTTTGCAAATCACAGAATCATGGAAGAGTTTGGCTGGGACAGGCCTTAAAGCTCATCTCGTTCCAGCCCCCTTCCACTAGACCAGGTTGCTCCAAGCCCATCCAGCCTGGCTTGAGACACTTTCAGGGGGTTGAAAAGACACGTGAAAGACACAAGAAGGCAATAGTTACAACTAGGTGAGATTCTCAACACTCACAATAATTCCAAGCATCTTTACATCTGTAAAATCATTCTCAGAGTTTATCTCCTGAGGTACTTGAAACATCAACTGATGGAAAGGTGGTGAAATAGATGTATATAACATTTGTCACCAAAATCTCCTCTTTCATTTCCCAATTCAATACCCTTGCCCTCAGGTCCAGGCTCTGGATTTTGCTGCTCAGCTATTTCTGCCCAAGAGTCCCACTGGTCTCTAGTGAGATGAGAAGCTGACTAAGGCCTCAGAACAGCCTGTGTGCCTTTACTCCACAGGGCTGGCATATGCTCAGAACACACAAAATGCTACAAAGTTTTAGAAATCTTACTTATGCATACATAAATTTTCCCCCTAAACTCAATTCTGGAACAGGCTGGAGAATTTAGGACTAAGCATTAAAGTTTTGACCAATAGCTATGAATATAAACTGCTCAACCTTACAAGAATTAAGGAACTACATAGCAGTACAGACCCATGCTGTGCTATTCACTTACACCTAGCAGAGTATTACTCTGATATGTTTATAGCTCCTTAAGCAGAGTTAGGTATCCACATTTTTATTCTAAAGCATTTTATTTTCAGAATATGTTGGGCAAAATAAAAAGGTTGCCAACTAAAATTCTAGTGGATTTACAGGTCAAGCACATAAGCCATCAGAAATAAAAGAAGAGGTTACAGTTTCAATCCAGTACCTCTAAAACTACATTCCTTTAAATGTACAACAAACCAGTAGGTAAGGCTAAGTAAATCACACGTCATAAAGGACCAAGTAAAATCATGTTCATTTAACCTCAATATCATTGTCAAACACACTTTTGCTCTCTACCAGGTGTGGTGCACGTAATTCATCCTACACCAACCCCAAAGTAAATGACTCTGATAGTGGATCTAAATCATTAGTGACCTCAAACCTGTAGGAGGTTTAGCCCCAGTTTTTCAGCCATTCCCCCTTGTTCTTTCACTACATGCCCTTGTAGAAAGTCACTTTCCTGATCATTTACATGATCCTCACAATGACAACCAAAAGCGCCCTGGCTGATACCAAAACTGAATCATTATTATTATTGTTGTTATTATCCTAATACATACTCAGGTATTCTGAATACCCAAGCATCTAAACATTCTTTCAAACACAAAAAGGAAGCAGAACAAAAACAAACTTTCATGGGAAGACTTCAGATGACATAGCCAAGAACACAAATTATTAAAAAAAAGTGAAATTTAGCTTGGCTACTCCAGATGTCATGCAGAGTGCTGTGCCCTGTACAGATCCTTAAAATACTCTTAGTCCTGGGGACTAATTAAAGTAACATGATGCTGAGCACACTCTTATCCTACCAGGCAGCAAGGTTCATAATCCAATATCAGCCTTAATGCACTGTAAGAGCCAGACAGCTTTTAGGATCTTCTTAACAAAGCTAAACATAATTCTGATACCTCTATGTTATAAAGCCAACCAGTGTAAAAATAAGCAGTGCCATTTGTTTGGGGTTTTTAAAACATAAATTTTACTTTGGGTAATCACTGGGAGAAGGATGAGGAACACCAAGGGAAAAAACAGAAAGATCAGTCAGGTATGGAGGCAAAACTCAGGCCAGACAATAGAGTTGAGCAACAGTCCAGTATTTTTGTTCAGGGCATGCTCAGATCTTAACAGATACTGCTGCAGGGCATATTCATAAATTTTTCATTGTCTTCTTTACAAAACACACAATTCCTCTTTCAAAAGTGCAAATACTAAAAGGCAGAATAAAAAAAAAAAAAAAAAGAGGAAAAAAGCCTTACCGTGTTTCACTCCTTACTCTGGAGCTTTCACTCTGTGTAGGACCTTAAATACCAGGAAGAAAAAGACAACAGAAGTATAAGCAACACTCTGAATCATTTCCAAGCAAAGCAGCAGCCTTTAATGCTCACACTTCTGTCAAGTGCGGAGGTGAGACACTATGTGCTGCTTATCTACTGTGTTTCAAAGCTTTACACTTTTTGCATGTCTCTATTTGTGTGTGTAAATACAATTTTTTTTAACCACTGCCACTGTAATACTTCCACCTTATGGAAGATATAACAGGATCTCATTTGACTGTATGAATATTCCCAAACACACACACACAGTTTAGTAACGCTGTCTTTCTAGCAGTACAAAGCAGTGTTCATTCTTTTAAGTGGAGCTGGCTTTTCATACTCTCTCCCTTTCAGTGATGGCAGGCAGAGCAGAAAGGGCAAAAACTTCACTAAAATCTCCTCTCTGGTTGGCTGGGGGCTTTGTTTTCTGGAGCTCTCTAGCCCACACCCTTCCCCTTCTCAGTAAATTATTTAACATAATGGCATTGAAGCAGGTACAAAATATGGCTGCACTCCAATAGCATTATAGCAGCTCAGCCTAGATTTGCAAATGTTTTGCAACTACTTATTTAGCCAGCTTGGAAATATTTGCCTTTTGTGCTAGCATTTGCAAACCTTGGATACGCAGCACAGAACTGCTCATTTATGTAGACAGCACCAATACTTTATTTCCACAGAGTTAAACAAATGTCATTAATAAAGAAATCAGTTCTCAGTTCTGAGGGAACTGTGGACAGATCTAGGCCAAAGACAAGGATGTAGTCACAGAAAGGCTTAGGATAATTTGCTGTTAGTGGACTGTGCATGGAAGGAATTTAATCCCAGCGAGAGAAAACTTAAAAGCAACTCCATAAACAATGTATTTGTCTGAAGTGCCTTTAGTCTGTACAATGGGCTAGACTACTTTAACATTTAACTCCTTCCTTATGTGCTCCAGTTCCCTGATTATCTGGGAACCTTCTGCTGAACTTGGGGCTTGCTATGTCGAGCCCAATCCTGTAAATAGTACTCAATTCCACTACCTGATTGACTTCTCCCACCTTTTTCTCAGTAGGTGAACTTTGGGAAATCGAAGAAAGCACAGATGAAATTCAAGTATTGCATAAGAGGTGAACTTGGTACTTTCACTGGATATTTCTATCCCTACACCTCAGCCCTGCTCTGTAAGTCCCACAAAATCCCAGCATTTGGCTTTTACTTACAAATAAAATTCCACACAATCAGTCTGTGCGATTGATCCTTTTAACAAAATGCAAAGAAAATGGACTAAAAGCTCTAAGAAATAATGGCTACAGAATTTGTGTATTAATTCAACTTTTCTATGATGCTCAGATGAAATTTCAAAGCAACTTCCTCTAGGACCTTAAAAAAAACCCCACAACCCAGAAGCCTAGAACTTGCCAATCAAGTACCCAGCTGGTCACTACAGCAAACAGTCTCTCATGCTGCTTTGTAGAAAAATAACTCTTATCTAGCTCTACTTCTCAATGTACAATATGTCAGAAATGCTCCACTGCCTGTCCTGCTCCACGGGAATTAAAATTACCTTTTTATTTTAGTATAATTAGATATTTTACATGTATTCTAGTTTTCAGTTTAAAAAACTGTACACACCAAGTACACAGAAAGTGGATCCCTCTCTGCAGCTCTCCACAGGGAACTATATCTACGAATACATTTATTTAAATGAGCTATTTTAAGAAAAATTAATATAAATCCATGTCTCCTAGTAAGCAGAATACTTATTACTAGGATGATGACGAGATCAAACCAACTTTATATTTTTTCTGTTTATGATGTTATTAAAATTCAGGGAAGCTAGAGGCTTTCATTAATGTTTGGGATCACTAGGTAAAAGTTTGTGAAGTCCAGGAAATAAAGATGCTGATCTGGTTTTTGTTACAATAAGGCTGAAGGTCTGCCCTGGGAACTATGACTCCACCTCAAATAAAAATGCAGGAGATTTCTGATCTCTATAAACAGAAAGTTACAGAAACTGCTGTTATTGGGATGATTTAAAGATTGTGTTAAACCTTTCCCAAAAAAGGCTTTGCATAGCAGATACATGTAGATTTGGACTGAAAATTACTTACTTCTTGTACTTGAGGCTTCCCCATTGGTCAGGAGCTCGGGGTCGACCTGCATCCCATCCAGACAGACCGACAGATCTCCCACCACTTCTGCTGGCTCCCTGTCACCGACGAGGTGCAACGTCACCACTACCTGCTCCACTGGAAAAGAACATAGAACAAAGGGAGCTTATCTTACTACATGAGAAAAAAGGGCCTTTTAATTCAAGAAGCCAATTGCAGATCTCAGTGATCAAGGGGGGAAAAAAACCCCCGAACACCCCCAAGAACTACAGCTCTGCCTCTCCATTATTTTTTTGTGTGGTAAAACTGAGTGTTCTCATACATCGTTACAAAGTTATTGTTTCTAGAGAAAGGGCAAAACTGGAACATAGTCTTGTTGCTGCCTAGAAAGGATTATCATTACAGCAGAGATTGAGCCTCACATTTCTGCAGCAATTAATGCACCTGCCCTCAGTATAGAGTTAGGAAGTGTAATTCACTTTATTCTTGATTAAGAGCAGATATAATTTCTGTCTTCTGACTAAAAAGCTTCACATTTACCTAATGACATCCAGATGCACATTCAGAATGTGAACATTTTCCATCATATCCCCAGACCAATGGTATATTCAGGGTTTTCAGTGAAACAGAACTGTAAATAAACATTCTTGCTGAAAGGGTTTGAAACAAACCCCAGTGAGCTCCAACAGCTGCCTGGTGTCAGACAGCAAATGCCTGACCCAAGAGGAGTTTCACCCAGATTCAGCAGGACAGACACTGCCAGGAGAGCAGCTCTCACTGCTGTCAGCATTCTCCATCTGCAACACCCATGTGTGACAGCTGGGAAGCCAACACTTCTCTAAAGGACAGAACAAAGGCAGGACAGCACAGAGTTCTGTGCTGCAGCCCCACGAGTGCTGTAATGGGTCTGCAGAATTCTGTATTTCTCCTTCAAGCTTCCCAGGATGCACATACTGCCCAAAGCCTAACTAGCTCTAAGATGAATGAAATAATACCACATATCCCTGCAGCACTATTTAGAACAAAAATAACTATATATTTCCTGTCTAGCACCAGAATCCCAACCATAGTTTTAATTTTTAAGCTATGTAAAAGGAAACTCTTTTCTTTAATTAGCCTTTCACTCACTCTTGCACACACTAGCAAAGGAAAAAAACATCTTGTTTTCAGGAACACCAAGGCAGCCTGTGTATAACCAAAAAAGATTACTCTGAAAAAGTAGGAGGAAGCTCAAAAAAGCAACCTGTAGCACCAAAAGGAACCCTTAAGAGCCATTTCCAGAGGTGCACACAGCATTCATGGCTGCTAACAGACAGTTCCTGAGGCACTCTGTGGCATTCCAAGGTACCCTCCATCTCGGACTTACGTTTCATACTGTTGGATTTCAGAGTCTCATGAATATCCAGAGCAGCACTTCCCAGAAGGACATCAGACTTTAATGTTTGATGGCTCCAGACTCGGAAGGTTAATTTACTTACAGGAGTGACAATTCTGAAAAGAAAAAGTTGAGCACTGTAAGGGCATTTGTTGGTGGGGAAGGGGGTGAACTGAGCCATCAACTTCCACTGTCACTTGAAGTTATTTAAAAACAAAGAAATAATGGTGGTAACATCAAACCATTTCCAATTATCACATTCTCATGTCATCTGTATATGCCATGTCACATCCGTCAGTCTGCAAGACTGTTCATAGACTGAGTACATTTTTTTATTACTATTTTAAGGGAAATACAGAAAAACTACCAGCAACTCCATAGTAATACACAGTAAGTTCCACAACAGCAACTTCAAAGTAATTTTTAATACTGATATTCTTTTTCTATAAGGAACATTCTAACATTTATATAGTTTTAAATTATTTTCATTGTGAAAAATGGGTACAAATGACTGCTTATTTTCTCAGTGGATAATTTCAGCTGTATATGGTTGATAAGTCCAGACTTTCACAGTCAGCAATCCCTTCAGAAGATTCACCTAACAGACTCTCCAAGGAGAGGAACCCCAAGAGGGTCCACCCTCATTTGCAGAAGCCATTACATTTTCCCTTTTCATCCTGAATCTGAATACAGGCAGCTGTGCCAAAATATTTCCTAAAAACCAATTCACTTCACTAAGCTCCATGTAGCTTTAGTGTAAGCTTCAATGAAATTGGTATACATGGGGTGTTCTCTGCTTAGCTCCTACTCAACAGAGGCAAAAATGGCCCATGTATTACTGTGTGGACTTGCAGAGCACAAACCACCAACACTCCCATTAAAAAAAAGAAAGAGAAAAAGGCAAGTTTTAAAAAGTAAAAGAAAATTCTGCTCTTCTAGACTTACATGCATATAAAGTGTAAGATTTTCTTTTTCTTAATATATCTCAGTGCAAAGTGAGGTAGTAAATAGTAGGAACTAAAACTTCGTAATAATCTAAATTACAATAAAAGTACAGATACAAAAAAGGTTTTCATCAGGCAATGTTCCAGGTGCTTCAAGAAGAATAATCTACAATTTAAGTACAAGCAAATCACAGAATCACTGAATGGTTTGCATTGAAGGGACCTTAAAGCCCATCTCATTCCGCCCTGCTTTCCACCACCCCAGGGTGCTCCAAGCCCCATCCAGCCTGGCCTTGAACACTTCCAGGGATAGGGCAGTCACAGCTTCTCTGGGCAACCTGTGCTAGGGCCTCCCCACCCTCATAGGGAAGGATTTCTTCCCAATATCCCATGTGACATGCCCTTCTGAAAAGTCCCTGTCCAATGTGCAAGCACAGACTAACCTCTATCCCAGAGCTCCATGGGACATTAAGAGAAAACTAAATTTTTTAGAACTTGTGTATCTTTTTTATGCATGCTTTACACTTCTATCATTTCACAACACAAACACTGGGCCAAGCAAATATCAACAGCTGTATTCATCTTGAATCTGATGTTAGTTTTGTACTAACAAGTTGCACAAATTAATAGGGAATTTCGGATCTGTGCTTGAATTTAGAGGTGCACAAGACAGAGCCAACCAGCTGTGTTATGGCACGGTACACCACAGTGGGAAACAAAGAACAGCTACACTTTTCATCCACAGAATTTCTGAAAATTATAACTTTAAATATGACAACAAAAATGTGCGTGGGACCATCAGTTTTAATATTAAACTACCTTACTGTCCTTACTACTCACAGAATTAGAGGTCCTTTGATATGCCACACATATTAATACAAAATATAAGCACAAGCAGCGCAGTAGTTTGTAAATATCTATTTCAGACTGTACTGTATTTACTCCAAAAATTATACAAATGTTACCATCTCATGCAACATTCCACTCCTAGCTTAAAATAAAAACACAACCTTCAAGCCCACTGTCAATTGCATTAATTTAGCTCAAATAAATTGGAAAATAAAACCAAACCTACACTGTAAGATGCTGTTTCCACTTTGGACTATTTGTATTGTTGCATTTTTCTGTCTTCTTTGACTGTCCATCTACTAAGACTTCCACATAAGGGCTAGGTCCAAACCATTTATTCTTTTCTTTTAGTTTTGCTGAAATAACTGTTAAGAAAGAGAAAAAACCAGTAATGTACTCAGGAAGATTTCAATTGCAAATAGTATTTTTCAGTTGTGTGCTTCAGTATTCAAGTGTCAGGTCATTGATGCCTGACAGTAACACTCAAGAAAAAACCACATTGGATGGATAAAAACCGTCTTGCATTCCAGCTCATTTATACAATGCCATAGCTCACACAAATGCCTAAAACATGCAACAATACTTTTGCAACATCAGACGCTCTAATTAATCATAACCAGTACAAGATCCACAGAAGTGCTTAGGTGTTGAAAGCAGAAAATATCAGCTCCAACCTTCTCCTGCCTATCACCAGCCAAGAGAGTTCCTGGAGTTTATTACATGGCTTGTTAAAAAGCTCAAAACATGATCTGCCTCTCAAGGCACCGTGGAAAACTGCCACAACTTCTCACGAACAGAACATCACTGAGAAAATGAATTTTGTGTAAAGTTTTCTGTGGCTAAGCAAACTTACAGAAAAGCTGAACCCAAACCCTGAGTTCCAGTAACTACCTCCTGTTCCAGCAACAACAAATCTCGCCAGGACTTGCAGCTCTAGAGCTTTAATTTTGGTGGGGAGGGGGGTGTGCTGGATGTTGATTGGGTTTTTTTTTTGGTGTTTGGGGCTTTTTAAGCATTCAGTATTAGTGACTGCAGCATTCCCATCTTTCCAAACACCCCTGTTATGCTGCCTCCTTTAAGATGTGTGTCTATCCCGATGTTTGAGTCCCGGCTGTTCTGGGATTCACTGGCAACACTGAACTCACAAAACAGTACTGAAGACAAAGATATTACCATTTCCAGTTGGCCCCCGAATTCACTGTTCTGACAAAGAACAACCTGCTCTTCTGTGTGTTTGTCACCCACCACAGCCTCACTACATCCTTAAAAAAGAGATGACTAACTCAGGCCCATCTGGCTAATCTCCCCAGATTCCCTTTATAGTCTGTGCTCCTTTAGAGATTTAGAGAAGTAGCTTAGTATAAACTGCTCTGAACTGCTCCCAAGGAAAACTCTTTCTCTGTGTATTACAGACATCTCACAGAAATTAACTCATTAATGTTCACAAACATCTCCCCATATCCTTCTCCTCCTCCTCTGGGACTTCTATGCTATACTACCTCATACCTCAACATCTCTCATTATCTCAAAGACCTGCTTTGGAACAGCAGAAATCAGCAGATCTGTACCTACTTTCAAGGTTTGTTCTTAACCAGACATCCTGAAATTCCATTTAAAACTAATGAGGGCAGAAGAATGGGGTGCTGAGGGTAGGGCAGATGGGAGGTAACACCAGCAACAGTTTGCTGCAGATCATGGCTGAACATCTACAGAAATTCAGACCTGAAATTCAAATATCTCAGTAGTCTCAATTCTAAACACTGAGGCATTTATTCAGCTTCACTGTCTTTGTGTGAGTCCCAGGCCTTCAAGAGGGAACGCCTTAGACAGCAATCACCACTCCAGTCCTTGGCCCTGCTCTCCATCCCCATGTGGAGGAGGTATTGCCGTGAAAACCTCTTCCAATTTCTCTCCAGTATCAACCTGCAGGAACAAGATTTCTCTACAGCCTCACAGCCTACTGAGGAAACACACACTTGTGACCTCAGAAGGACAGCTACAGCCTGCGTAACTTAGTGGGATCCAACCTCCCTCCTAGTCTAAAGCTTTCCCATCTATTTTTGACAATTCTTTTCATCCCCACAATATCCCTTTTCTGAAACTTCTGCATAGCCCACAGGTCTTCACACTGCAGGTGCAAAGTTTACTCTTCATGCTTCTAAACAGAGACCTGCACACACCCCCAGCTCTCCCATTCAGTTTTGATGCCTCAGTTATATTTTCAGAGAGCAAAAGTGAGGAAATCTTGCTAATTAAGTTTCAACAGCTGCTCTGTTGGTGAGGCACTACAAAAAGCAAAGCCTGTCATTTAAATCCATTTACAAACAATCCAGAAGTGTTCAATTACAGTGATATTCTCACCAACACTTTAATTTTTATCCTTTTTTTTATCCATTGCAATGGTGGCCATAAAAACATGTTACAAGGGAGAAGCAGTAAGTCAAATTTAACAAACAGCAGTGTCAGGAAAAAGCATTAGATTTGATATTATGCCAAGTTTCAGTAAGTGCAAGCAGTATCATAATGCACTATTACATTTCCAGGAGGACTGCCTGTAGAACTTACTTAACAGCACCCAAAAAGAATTATTCCTTCCTTTTTTCTTTTACACAAAAATGTACCATTTCAAAATGCTTTTCAGATAAAATTCAGAATAAAACAGTTGCCAAGTAATGACAGCCTAACATCAATTTTGACCTCTCTTGGGCTTTTTACAATGCAAAACTTCCTGAAATGCAACCCAGTAAACTCTGTTTAATTGTGGAAAAACACTGTCACATTTCTAACCAGAAAAGACAGACAATTTCAGAAGGCTCACCAGTGATCTGAAGCTGTGATTTCATGGACAACCCACTGGCTGGTCCTGATCTGGACCCACTGCCAGCCATAATATGGGCTGGATCTTGAATCTGCATGAAGAGAGAATGCAAACATTTAAATACTCAGAAGCTCAAAAATTCATCTGGTTTTTGACATCTGGATACATTATAGTGCAAACAGACCCACCACACTTATTTTCTGTCTAGTTCCTTTCCATTTCCCCAAAGTGCAGAAAATCCTTTACACAGGGCTCAGTCTCTATTACATGACCTGTAACTATTCGGGTTCTAGGCAAAAGAGGTCTTTTGATTTTGTCCCTTCAATCTGCCAAGTAATGTGTGAATGATGTTCTAATTCCAAAGTTTGCTGTACCTCTTATGTCTAAAACACCTGCTTGTCTTAGTGTCTTAAATCCTGGACAAGTTTATCTTCCCGTGTCAAGTACTACTTGGTTTTAAAAAGTAAACAAACACCACAATCCACAAACACAGGAAAAAGACTGAAAATAAATTATTAAAATAAAAAGTGAATTTCAAAGTTAGAGAAACCTGCTTTTGTATCTTTTTTATTTTCACCTGGTCAGATCAAGTCTACAGACAAGGGCTGTAACTCTACAAAGCACTTAACTAAAGAAGGAAATACATCACTTTTGAAAGAGAGCAAGACAACTTTCAGTTACTGCACAACTTTCCTTCTTGGCACACCCCAGCTGCTCTGATCCTCCCAGCCCAAGGCAGCACAGGTTCCTACTTGCTGTATTTGGTTTTGGGGGGCAAAGTGGACAACGTGCATCATAGAGCTTCCAGAGAAATTAAATGGTGTACTATTTTATTAAATACAGACATCACTCTGGAAATACCCAGATACCCCTGTCACCTATTCATTTTTAAAACACATTTCACCTCAGCATCTCTTACCAACTGAACCCCACTGCAAAATGAGCAGCCTGCTGGATACGACTTCCAGACCATTCACTGCATCCCTGTCATGCCACGTTCCCTCCTTTGTGCCACTTCCACACCATCTTCCCTGCTCAGAACCTTGTGCAAACCATTGTGAACCTCTCTGGGTGACCCCTCTCTCGTGGGGCTCAGCTGCTGTGGCCAAGGAGTTGCTCACCAGCACTGAGCCCCCACTGCTGCTCTGCTTTGGGCAGCCACTGAATGGGATCCCAATGCAGAGCAAACATCAGGTGTCAGCTCTCAAGCACTTTTCTGCACACAACATCACTTCCAACAAGGAAAGTGTTAGCTTAGGCTGCTGCTATCTGTGAGTCAAAAGACTCCATTTATGAACTTACAGCTGATAACACCACAAGCAGTTTATCTAACCCCAAACATGTTCAGACACGCCAAGTAAACCAGAATTTGTACAAGGAGATCAGTTTCAGTATGGCAACTTTCTTTTTGGAGGCTGTGATTTGAAGCAGAAGTCTGTGATAGTGACTGTGGAAACTGGTAATTCCACAGGTATTTGAAAGTGGTGAAATGGGAAGTTCTTGCATCCTGCAGCTTGCTGATGCGAGTGTTCCCTATTGCAAAATGTGACACCACCAAAAGAGGTGCTAATGACTTGCTCAAATAGTATGTGGCGTTACTAGTAGAGTTCAGTGCTGTTACTAAATTTCAGATGTGAATCACACAAATTTAAATCATGTTAGAGTGAAAAAGATTTTAATTTAAGTATTTAAAAAGTAGCCTAAATTTAAATGATTTAGAGGGCAATTCTTAATTCTGCTCCTGTGACTGGTTGTACCAAACTCCCTGGGTATTCTTTATACTGTATGAAAGCGTTCAGATTACATCTAGACCAAGACAGACACACTGGATAGTCTGAAGGAGTTTGGATTTACAAAGGAGCTGCCAGTTCCCACATGGGGAAATAACACCGCACAGAATACACCTGGGATCCCTGAAGGGCATCACTCTCAAGGGAACTCCCACACTAAGCATTTACGCCATACAACACTCATTCAGAAGCACGGGTTAAAGCCAACTTTCATTTCTAACCCTGCAAACACACTCATTAAAATTATTTTAGTAACATTTGATCATTTTCATTGAGAATATGCAGAGAAAATCTAGCAGCTTAACCACATCTGAAATGAGCGTCCTGCGAACACCCGCTGAGTTAACACTCGTGGATGTGTAAATGTGTACGTTGGGAGACACAGCCTTCACCAACAACCAGCTTAAGGAAAATTCCAGGAACATATTGCCTGCCAAAACTTGTAAAAAAAAGAAACTATACTACACATTGTTTAGTTCTCTCAGCTGCCAGAAAGTTTCTAATTATTTTTGAACAATAAAACTGAAGAGTCTTATTTTATTGTACTCTTGCTAAAACCTAGAGGCTGTTCACTTACGGCAAGCTCTATTATTTAACAAGGAAAAGCAGAGTTCCAGAGGAAGAAGCAGGAAGCAACAATTTACCTCTGCCCTGCACTTCAACAGCCCTACCTCTCTTCCCATGTTTTCCAATACCTTGACTCCAGTGCCTCTTCTATTCCCCTTAAGTGCCTGCTTAGAAAGACTCCACAAACGGAACCCTTGCTGGTTCCATGCCAAGCTTCCAGCAAGGAATAATCACAGAAAACACACTGCAGATTTTCTCTCAGCTGGGCACTAATTTAAGTCCCTTCCCTACCATGCATGTATGTACTTTATCTGGATTTTTTACAACTCATAGAAATTTAATCAACTTCTCTACTTCCATCTCCATCAGTTTTTAACTGGAACGCATCAGTAATTAAGGAAGTCTGTAGTGCAACACACAGGAAAATGGGAAGAGAGCAGGTGGAATTATATACACCTCATTTTGTTAGGAAACAAAGCTAAAATATATTGATTAGCCAAAGAAGAATCTGTGGTGATTAATGAACTAGGCTTAGAAGCAAAAGAGAGTGCAAAAGGCTGTAACACTGTCAGTCACACATATCCAGCTAATTTCTATATTTAAACTTAATTTTAAACATTTTATTCCTCTTTATTTATGTAATAAATACACCAAACAGATTTTGTTTGTGTGTAAAGAACTACTCTATTAAAAGATGCAGATGATTTCAAACTCAAAACCAGCCTAGGGCTACTTGTAAGCCTAATCACAAAATAAAAAAACATACACTCCTTAATCATTGTTAAAGTACTTCCATTTAGTTTTATTATAATAGAAATGATACTCAGGAATATGAAAAGCAAATGTCTTTATAAATTCAATGTAATGCTACAAGCACTTTCGCAAGTCGAGACTGTCATTCCAAACCTGAAAATGCATGTTCAGGCTTTTTACTGCAGTAGAAAATTAAACACATTTTCATGGATATTTAGGGATTTGGTGTGGTTTGGGTTGGGTTTTGAGGTTTTTTGGGTTGGTTGGTGTTTTGTTTTGCTGTTCTGGTTTGGTTTTGTTTTAAATTATAGTAAACTCCTATTGCCATTTTTCTCCCAGATGCTGCTAACTCACTTCCAAGAAACCTGTCAGAATCTGAAATTTAGGAACATTAGCTGAAGGGTTTGAGAGCTGTGACAGAACGACTGGGGCAGTGTAATGGATGTTCAGAGCATGATCTGGTAAGTATGATTTTCTCAGAAATGAACAAGACGAATACTTTGCTATATAAAAAGATAGAATACAGAAAGAGTATCTTCTTGCCATCAAAAATAAACCATTCAAATGGTTGTCTGAATTGTTTTGGTGGCTGCATACCTACTCCAAGGGAGGTTTGGTTCTATAACATCCTACCATAATATGTAAATTATTAGATAAATTATACTCAGCTTCATAATTGCAGCACCATTGTTGGTACTCAGGCAGGTTTGAACAAACACTGCTTAAAATAAATCTGCCTCACAGCAGGAAATTCGGACCCCACATCCTTTTGGTCCTGTTCTCTGAATCCCACCTGCAGTGCTTTCCCAGCAGCTTCCCCTTTGGCCTGACTCAGTGCTGCTGGGGCATTTTCGTCCAAGACAACAAATTTCCACCACAGTTTACAGTGTGAGGGGTGAGAAAGAAGGAGGAGAGCGCAGCCCAAATGCTACGCAGGGAAAAAGGAAGGCAGCAAAGGAGGATCCTCAGTTATTTTTCTAAGAAATCATGAGAAAGCTGCTTTTCTCCCCACCCTTTTTAGTGCTTCATGGTTAAAGCAAAGGAAGGGAAGAGCCGGGGAAGAGCTTCTCAACCCACAAAATCAGGGAGTATAAACAGAAGAAAAATGTTGCCAATGGACTGGGAGACATTCAGCATCACACCAATTTAACTTGGGTGACTTTAATCAGCAGTGGAATTTACCTGGTAAAGAACCAACATACTGAAGAAGGTAATTTTGTTTCATATTTATTTGAAAGAACAGAAGACACCTAGGTGAGAACGAAACCCTGTGACTGGGTATTACACACGCATAGCTTTGGAAATATGTTGGCACATGCTCTTTATAATTTAAAAAATACTGAAATACTTGTACATTGTTGGCTGCTCTAAGTCTTATGTTTAGTAATTAATTTTAAGAATAGGCTAAGCTGCTCTTTGCAGGTGTTCCTATTCAAAGTGCATTTGCAATTTCAATAACAGAGAAAAAAATCTGCATAATGAAAAAAAATTCTTTTAACATACCTAGTAATTTTAACAATGGTTTTGAGAACCTCACTATGTAACAGGAATACAGACTTCTGGAAAAAGCATAAAATATACAAAGTTTTGTTTAAAAAACTGCATGTAAAATGTAACATGTCCCTTTTATCAACAGATATGTGATAAATACATGCACTTCTTTTGTATGTGAGAAATTATAGTAATGCTTCCTCTCCTTCCCCCAAAACACTGAGGCCTCTCTTTAATTGAAGGCATGCATACTGTGGAAAAGGTTTTTCTCTTTAATGTTCGCTATAACTACACAGTGAGCCCAGGCAGACACAGAGACAGGCAGTTTGGCAACTTACTTGCTTAGCAAATTTGCAGTTACTTTAACTGTTCAAGTTTCATCTTTAAAAGTAAAATGTGGTTTGACAAAGCTGGTTTTAGTGGTTTACACTTTTCTTCCCCCCTAAAATAAGTTTTAAGGACGTGGTCAGGTTTGCTGAAACAAGTTGAAAGACAGAAAGGAAGAAACTGCTGAGTAATCAACCAGGGAGAAAAGAATAGACACAGATTATACGAGTGTTGAGTACACGTTGGAAAGGGAAGCAATTACGAGGTTTGCATCAAGGGATATTTATGTAAGAAATGGATCAGAGAGGTTTAACACAGAATGCAGCTTGGCTCCCTTTGGCCATTACTCTGTGAGCAGCGCTACATCCATTCACCACGAAGGCTGGGAAATCTGAGCACTCTGTGCCAGAATACAATGCTGGAATTTAAAAAGCCCGAATTGTTTTTTGAACAAATGTGAAATACATGCTGGGTCTGAAAACAGGCTGTGGGTTGGATTACTGAGCTGTGTGGTCCTGTCTCCCCTGCCATCAGAGCCAGCACAGGCACAGCTCCCTGCAGCCTCCATGCTCAGGTTATCCAGGTACACAGCCAACATCCAGGCAGCTGCTCTGAGAGCAACAAGAGAGATCCCGACTGAAAGATAAAACTGGAGCCAATTCAATAGACAGGCTAAAAATATATTTGTGGGGAATACAATTTAATCGGTTTGGGAAGCAAACCAAGTGACATGACCTTCAGAGGCTGCAAGGAGGGATAAGCAAGATATATAAACCACAAAACAAATGAAAAGAGGTGCCCAACTTCTGTCCTAGCCCTATAGTAGACTTTCTAATTAGAAATACTTAAGGCTGAAGTAGAAGTTTCACTACTATCCTGCCTTAAAATTGTATATTTTACTTTTTTCATATCTGATCCATGTATACAATATATATGATCTACTGTACTCCTGGCTCAACACAGGAATCATTTTCTTGTTACATCTCCTTACAGATGACCACTTCTGTACCCTTTCCAAGGACAGTGGTATATCAGAGTCAGAAGTCACATCTCCTCTAAATCAACAGGTCTAATTCTACAAGTGAGATTATCTGAATCTATTCTCTAGACCCACCATTCTGAACTTTTCTATTGAATCTTTTACTGCTACGAGCAAACATACCTTGTAGAGAACGTAATGGAGATGCTAAATTGAGATGAACAAAGTAGGGATAAAAATGTGCATGTATAAATCAGCTAAACAAGAGTTAAAATGGCTTTGATTGACAACAAAGGGCACTTCTTGCAGGAATAAAACTGAGGAGTGTTTGTGTCAAGGCCAGGATGCCTTCACTCTGATAAGACTCCAGCATAGATGCCTGACCAGCAAAACAGCCTGTGCTCCAAAGAGGAGAGTGCCAGCAGGGTTATGTCACATCACATATGTCATTCCATTTCCTGTCAGCCCAACAGGAAAACATACTGTAGCTTTAAAGATAAGGATATTCCAAATAAGGAAAAAACCAAGCAGCATTAGCCTTCACCGAAGATTTATGGAAGCTGAAGTAAGCCAGATTCTGAAGCAAAGGACTAGCAAAAAACAACTCTTGACTCCCAGAGGATATAAAATATCCATCTATGAAGTAGTTTGTTGTCACCAACAGGAACCCAAAGCACAATAAAGAGTGACAGATACCATTAGTTCCATCCTCCACGGAGCACAAAAGAGACACTGGTTATCCCACCTCAACACGTGGACATGTCCTGGCGTCTGCGAGTACACAAGTGAGGACGAGTTAATGAAATGCGTGAAAGGGTACAAGGAATGTGAGATTTTAAAGATAAATACCACATTTTCTGTGATAAAGACAGCGAGATTCTTTACCCTGTAAAGTCTCATACTGAGTTTTGTTTTACTAATTTCCTGCGACCTCAATGCAACATGAATGATAATGAGTGTGATAATATATTGATATCCTACAATGGCATCAAAAAATGACTTTCACAAAGATTTTAAATTACAGCAGTAAAGACTAAGAACTTACATACTATCAGCCTTAAATACCTTTTCTAGAAACAATTATTTATGCAAAGTAATCCTCAGTGCTGATTCCTTGTTGTTCCTAAACATCTCCCACTTCAAAAGAGAACTGAGCATGGGAAACTCTTCTGAATCTGAAGTCTCTAAGTTGGAAATGCTGAACAACATCCACCCTGCCTATCAAAGCAAAGACATTGCCCAATGAAAGGCAGAATAACTCTGGAAACGTTGTAGCCAGACACCCAGTGATACTCACTTTAACTTTTCTCTGAATACCTGGGATCACCAGGTAGTGTTCCTTGTGCAAATGGCACAGGTTAGAAAAACTGGTCCATCAACTTCAGCCTGAGGAGAAAAATGCTTCCAACACTGCTTGCAGTCCAAATTAAACTGTCTTCAGGCCTTCCAAACTGGAGACTTACAGCAAAATTATAGAGAATTCAGTTATTAGCATTTCTCTGCAACGAGAAGCCTGCTTGTAAAACCTGCACCTCAGCAGAAATAGTTCATGTGACTTTTTTCTACATGCATGTAGCATTTGATTCTGAATAAAATAATGGGGAAAAGACATGTAAAGAAATAGAACTGCAATATAAAAAATTCAAAGAAAAACAAATGGAATTTGACCATTTTTCACACTTTCAGTAGTACATCAGAAATTCCCCAAACACAAACTGTCCTTAGCCTAAACTGTGGCAGGCAGGACAAAAGGGATAAAACTGGCATTGCCACCAACTCAGGCAACTTCTTAATGGATTTCCCTCCTAACTAGGAGGATGTTAGCTTTTACTAACTTTTAAGAAATGCTCAAAGAGGGGGAAAAAAAGAAAAATGTACAAGAACATCATATGCCTTTTGCTTCATTTCCAAAAGCCTGGCAAGAGCAGCCACTGCAGAGAGCTGCACAGGATAATTAAAACCATTTGTGAAAACAAAGAGATGGTCTATTTTTATTTCAGCCATTTCCTTCTCATGGTACAATCATTTCAAAGAGGACAACAATTCATATATGCAAACCACTAAGCTAAAACTGGTTCACTGCTGTAATCTTTGAAATAGAGCAATACTTGAAGTGGCTGGTTCTTAAACACCACCACTGGAAAACGTCTGTGAAACTTGGCACGCACGGTAACCCCCGGTACAGAGAATTAAACTAGTATTAAGATGACAGAGGAGAAGGCAGTGAAACAGGAATAGTTGTCACTACCACAAACTTAAACAGATTTTTAGATTACTGGATTTACCCGTATTAATTGGACATTAACTGGATTAACTCCTGCGTTTTACAAACCACTGCTTTTAGAAATTAATTTTGGCCTTTAAAATTCTTTGCAAAAAACGTTTGGTAATCACATAGTTTCAACACAATACTGCACTGACTCAGAACTATGTTTCATTCTAATGAATCATCAATCTAATCAATCTATGATGAGGTTTCAGGAAAATTTCCCAGTGGGAGTTCACGACCAGAACAAAGTTACAATCTGTGGAGTGGAAGCAGTTACCTTGCTACCTGCAAAGCAAGACAAATTGCTTTTCATTCAAGAAACCAGATATTCAAGTCTGTTCCTTTATAACTGAGAGTTCCCAGGTGTTACCACGGGCTGGCAACAGTCAAAGTAAAAGCTCATTTATAGGGGTCTGTGCTCTTTTATCTAGTTCATGATGGGCAAAACTCTCCTAGGTCCCCTTTTCTGGAAGCTACTTGTAGTTCAAGAGTTTTAATTCACTGTTGGCTGCCTTTTCTCAATGGAGACCCCTATAGGTGTGAGCACACAAGAGTTTTACTTATCAAACACATCTAATCACATTTGGTTGAGGAGGCAGAGTGAGCACCTGGCAGCCAGCCACGGTTAACCCACCCCACTGCTCTGCTGTGACCATCATGCTTCTTACAGAATGGTTTAGAGCAAGTTCAGCTTTCAAAACACAAACTCACAATCTGAAACCCACCAGGTGACAGTATTGTGAGCAGAGAGTTTATGCCCTTAAAAGGTGAAAGTCCTAGAACTGGGAATGATTTGATTATATAGTGAACCAATTTCTCAGAATGAGCAATTTTCTTCTTCCATAGGGAAATACCCTTTTAGCATCTCCAAAGTTCCTGTGAGTTCCTCCTTAAATATTCCTGTTACTAGGACTGTTATATTGTTATTACAGATCTCTAACAAAAAAAGGCATCAAGTTCTAGAATTCAGAACTTTCACATCTTGTAGAAATTAATTACCGCTTCCTCTCTTAATTCTTCCACTTCCTTGCCCTGGGAACCATGTCCTACACAGACCTTTGAGGAAATAGAGGTTAAAGAAATATTCTGTGCTACAGCTTCAGGGATATCCTTCCTCAGAGAGGAAGAAGACAGACTGAAGCAATGTAATCGACAGCATGTGTTTCCCTAACAGGCAATAAAACATTTTATATTTCAATTTTAAAAAACAACAATTGTTACATTTCCAGGTTTCTATGAAGAAAGTACCTAGAAAGTATAAACAGCATTTTTTCAGTGATAACCTTGGAAGAGAATTTCCTCCAGGGAAAACACAGTGTGGCCAAACACTTCCAAGCAGTCACTGTTAAACTGCTCTGACATTAACCTGACCAGGTATCCGAAAACATTTAGTGCTTTCTATAAACTGCAGCTGCTTGATAAACACAGTATCCTACAGGATGAAGCCTCAGTTATGGTTCACCCAAGCAACATCACACCCTGACTGTAGGAACACATGTAATACATGTTTTGTAATTTGGACATCAGGTTTCCCAACACAATTTTATCAGAAAGGACAACTTTGAGCCCAAAGAAGCACTGAAGAGAAGCAGCACAAGGCAGTTAACAAAACAATTACCCAAAGCAATAATGTTTTGTTCCATCTGCCCTATAAAAGTTTATTTAGCCCTACAGCTATGTTTAGCCTCAGTTGGCTCAAAGGTAGAGAGGCTTCTACAAAGCAAAAATCCCAATCTTGAGCATCTCAGTCAAATACTCATGGTGGTGTTAGCAACAAGTAATTTTAGACCTTACCATGACAGCATGCAAAGAAATCTGAAGAAGTTTACCCCAAGTCCCTTCCTGCCTGTTGCTATGGGAAGGGGAAGGAAAGAATTTATCTGGAGGCCTCTGCTTATCACTGCTTCAGCTGCATGACAAAGTAGTGAGAAGAGACAGTCACATAAATCCACAAGCTATAAGCTATTTATTCCTGTTATTCAATTCATTTTTAATTAGGGCAATGAAATAATGTGATCACCCAGAGCAAAAATATTCAGTCAAAATTTTACTTTATTTCTCTCCATTTTAGGCAATTTTCTTACTTATAGTCTATTAACTGATGACTGCCTGGAAGAGATAATTCAAATCACCTTCCTTTTAGCCATCTTTTTGCAGTTTTAACAGTTTTCCTGCAATGCAAGAAGTTAGTAGAAGTACTCAGGAAAAACACAAATTAACACTTATGTATTTAAAACAAAGGCATTCATGGATTAAAAACATAAAACATTAAAAGATGAAAATACATCAGAAAAAATCCCAAAATTTTACCTGTTACAAACTGCCCAGAAAATTAAGAACAAGGAGACAAAATACACAGAATAGGCACTGACTGAAGTCAGGGTACATAACCTTGTGAAAATTTTCACTGAGGATGAGAAAAGTGTGCTTGGTTTAACTCTCGGACATTTCTGAACACAGTCTAAACAAGTGCCAAGCTACATTTATAACTTTACCTCTCAGACCCTTTCCATGTATTTCTGCTCTGCCCTATGCTGTGCATTTAAGCAAAACACGATCTAAGAATGATCTGAAAATAATATAAATGAAAATGTGTTACTGAAAGAGCACATGAGGATATCTTAAAATAAGAACACACTTCTAGGAATTGCTTTTAATGTCTTCTTTTTTTTTTTTCTTTTTCTTTTTTTTTTTTTTTTTAAATAAGAACAAACAATAATTTGGGCTGGAAAGGGCCTCTGGGGGTCATCCTGTCCAACACCCTCCAAAACAAGGAATATCAATCTTAAACCAAGCTCTTCAGTGTCTTGTAAAAATGTTCACTATACTCAACTAGGAGCAAAATACAAGTTATAACAAAGGTATCTTAATAGATATTCATATTTCCAGATACAATGACAACAAAGTGAGTGGCTCTGAGGCTTTACACAAACATATCCTATTTTACTAGAGTGTAAATGCGCACAATGCCTTCCATCCTTACATCTCCCTGCCACACTGCTGCTGAAACCTCTCAAGGAAAGTAAAACATATTTAATATGAAACTACACAAAGATGCATTCCTTAGAAATTTTATTCCTCTTGATATTGGCAATAGTACAGTAAGAGATTGCTCATGGTCAAGACTGCTTACTTCTGTCAGAACTTCGTACCATAAATCAAACAGCTTCACTAAAACCACAGGAAAAATAAAACAGTTAAAACGAACAAACCAAACATTGTATATGACAAGATTTATTTTGTTACATGATTTAATTCTTAGAAGTGCAATCATTTTTTCAGTGTATGGTTGTACATTCATTTCAGATGGCTTTCAATTGAAAGACTGAGAAGTTTCCAAGCTAATTCCTTTGGAAGCATTCTCCTGCTCAGTTTTTTAGCTACTCCTTTAACACCTTAGGATATGTGTTTTCCTGTGCCTTTTATTAATAAAAGTCCATATAAATGCTTCCATTGTTCTCAAATTAAGTGGGTTTTTTTTGTTTGATTCTTCTTGAAGACTTTCACTGGTTCTTCATTTTCAAAACTTGTTCATATTGTACACATTCAGAGAAAATGAAAATAAACCAATAAAAGCTGCATTTAAAAATAAGACTATTATTACCTTTCAGCTTGTACCAGCTAATTGCATTGTCATATGGCTTCTACGCTTCACTGAGGGAATTACTTGTCAAATCAGATTCCTATTAAAGACCCATTTTCACCTCCTGTACTGTAATCTTCCTAAAAACTCTGTGCCCACACCTTTCAGAATCACTGCAGTCAACCTGTCTCTCTTTTGTTACAGCACCTTTCCCAAGAGCACAGCCTTTCCCAGCGCTGACGGTCTCTGACCTCCCCCGTAGGGATTTGCTGTGCCCACACCACAGGCAGGGCAGTGCAACAGGAGCGGGGCCACATGGGAAGGGCTGCAAACTCAAAACCCACATGGGATACGTTCTTGCAGTTTTAAGTTTGGAACAGTTCTACTGGGATCCCACAGTCCCACACCAGCAGGATCACAGCTTCCAGTTTAGTTTCATCTAAAAGCAACTGAGCTTCCTTGATCCAAGCTCATTTCACAAGTCAAATCAAGTGCAGTCTGTGAGAACATTCAGTGGATTAATTTCCAAAGTACCCTCCTTGCCCAAATTAAAACAATTAAACCCCTAATGAAGATTGTTTCCTTTCCTCTTCTCTCCGCTAAGTATTCTGGCCCTGAGGAAAACCTCCACAGGTCTCTCACATCCACTGACTCAAGTTCACTCTTTTTGCATTACTTCTGTTCTCCTTCTTTAATTCCCTGCATATGGACATGAGGATTTTCATGTGTGACCTTGCTTGGCCACTTTGTTTCACGACTGCCACCTTTCACTCAATTTCGACAGTTTCAGAGGAAATTCTTCTTCAGAACATTTTCCTTTATAAAATTATAAAAAGGAAATCCCAAAGTTTCTCATTCTCCATCAGTGGGACAGGTGTGCTTTTTGCCTTCTGTGCAAAATCAAGGCTAGAAAATTGTTTCTACAAAACTACTAGAAAGTTTTAACTGCTGTGCTCTGGTCTAAGTAAAAATCAGAGTATTTTTAGTCAAATAGATTAAGATTATATTTACAGTATTTAACACAAATGATGGATGCTGTAGGTTAAAACAAAGTCTGTTATAAAGCACAAACATCAAACAGGGTAACAGATTGCCTCCCTGAGGCCTAAGTGATGAGCCAGACCACAGAACTGCTTGTTTCGTGTGGAAGGAGGAGCAGTAACTGAGTACCACTATCTGTGTAAGCACAAATGGGTTTTTTTCACAAGGAGGATAAATTTCCAGAAGTATTACGCATCTAGAGAGATGCTGAAAAACTGAATTTTCTTTTGCCATTCATTCTCTGCATTAGAGAAAATCAGTGAAGCCCACTCTGTGCCACATTAAAGTGAGAAGTCCAACTCCTGTGAGTGATTCTCCACATTCCTGGTACTGAAAAAAGCAAATGATACTCCTTTCTTTGAAAGAGCAAGAAGGATGATCCAAGAAACTACAGGCTGACCTGTGTCATCTCAGCCCCAGGGAGGTCAGGGAGCAAATTCTTGTAGGAGCCATTTCCAAACATAATGTGGACAAGAAAAGTGATTTGTATTAGTCAGCATGGATTTATAAAGGGGAAATAATGTCTGACTGACCTGACAGCTTTCTTTGAGAAGATGACTTGGTAGCTGGGACACCACCATGTCCTACAACATCCTCACACACAAAGGGATGAAGCAGGGGCCAGGCAGGACTAGGAGGCAGATTGCAAGCCTGGATGAAGGGCAAGGTTCCCGGGGCGGGGATCAGAAGTGCACCGGCCAGTTGGAATCCAGGCATGAGTGCTGCAGCCCAAGGGCACAAACTTGACCAGCACTGTTTAACTTCTCCATTTATGACCTGGACGACAGGACCCAGCTCACCCTCAGCAAATATGCTGATGGAACAAAAACTCCACAAGGGGAAGTGCAAAGTTCTGAACCTGGGGAGGAATAAACCCATGCACCAGTAAAAGCTGGGGGGCAGCTGGACAGAAAACAACTCTGCAGAAAACACTGGTGCTGTTGTACATGAACTAGTAATACTTCCTCACCATAACAACAAAATAAAGGGTTGCCAGCATCCTGGATTAGGAAAAAGCATCACTTGCAGGATGAGGAGGGTCATCCTCCTCTTTCACTCTAATTCTAGGCTCCCCAAATCAAGAGTGACACAGATGTACTGATGTGACACCAGCAAAGGGCTACAGAGATAAGAAAGTGATTGGGAAGAGGCTGAGAAAGCTGGGATTGTTAAGCCTGGAAAAGAGAATGATTGGGAGGATCTTACCAGCGTGTATAAAAATATCTGAAGGGTTAAAAGGCTGAAGGCAGATTCTCCCTAGCAGTACTCAGGGATGGGACAACAGCCAGTGGGCACAAATTAAAACACAGGAAATTCAACTTAAGAACAGGGGATGGAGTTATTTATTTTTCTGTGAGGTGGTTGAACAGCAGAGAAATTGTCAAGAGAGGTTAAATCATCATCCTCAGAGCCATTCCAAACCTGACTGAACACGTTACTGACCGCTCTAACTGGCCTTGCTCTAAGCAGATGAATTTGGAGCAGGCCATGTCCAGAAGTCTCCTGTAACCTCAAGTATTCTGTGATTCTTTGAGCTCCCTAAAACAACCTCAATAATTCCTGTTGTACCTGTCCTGCTCTTCTTGTTCTCTTCGGGTCTCTGTCTTGTAGCAGATTCCTCCTCTAGAGGGACATCTATCAAGCTGGTCATATAGGCTACTTTTTTTCCCAAACTGAGGATCCCTTTCAGTGCATGGTTATAAATACAGCTTAAGTTTTACTAGTTTGAATGGAAAGGCACAGATTGCATAAATCAGCATTGCACTTCCTTCAGGTTCAGTAATGTTCATCTTGAACATCACCTACTTTCATTTCTACACTTTTTCCTAAGTCCTAAACTGACATTCAATGCACAGGTGTACACCAGGTATTCCTTCTCACTTTTAAAAACCTACTTCCACTTCCCTTATTGCTGCTGTGTATTATAAGGAACAAACCAGCTTGAGTAAATCTCCTACATGTCCAGCACTCTACAGACTCAAGTGTTAGCCAGCTCCAATTAATGACAATCAGGTAACATGAAAATGAAACACATGCAAAAGTCAACTGGTTCAACTGTCCCAACATAAAGATGCTACTGGACACTTCACACGCACACTGATTTCCTGGTTTATTTTCATTTTCTTTTGCCCTAATAAGAAACCTCATAAAACATTCACATATCACTGCCTTGAAACCTGTGGTATCCCATCATTATATAAACAACATCAGAGATGAGAAAGTCATTAAATATTATGGCTGATACTCTGTTTATTCAAAAAGACATCATAATTTGTTGATACTTTAATATATTTCCTTTGTTTTAACTTATATGGTTATTATTTACCCAAGCAAATCTGGACAGTTACCTGTATGTTGCTCCGTATCTCTCCCATGCTTTTTTAAAGCCACTGTCCTGGTACTTTCAATCAAACTAATTACTCTCTTTTACATAAAAAATATCCCATGTGTGACAAATTTAGGCTGAAGTGTCACTTGGATGCTGATCCTCTACCAGTTTCTAAAAGGTTATCCTAAGTGTCTATATAAATTAATCCAAATCTCAGTGGGAAAGACTGGCATTGAAGTTTCACTTACGATACTAAAACCAAACAAAAATGATGCTGCCAAAAATCCCCATGATGTCTATACAGGTAACTTGATTTTGGAGGTATAATATAGCTGTACACCATAACATAGCTGCCTTTCCCATCAGTGTGCTCTTCTACCACTTCAGCCTGATGATTTTCACATATCCACTGACTTTCCCTCATTTCCCAGTGCCTACATTTATCTCCCCTATTTCATTAGTACAGACATACCCACACAGCATCACAGCTCACATTACTGCTTTATGTTATTTTCCGATTTAAAAGGTGGAAATAGTCAACATTCATGAGCAAATTTCAGAAACTGCAGAACTTAATTTGATGCTTATGGGAAGAGATAAAAGACTGGTATCACTAGATATGTTAAGAGAATCACTTGAACTGTAACTAATTTGACAGGTTATTTTGTGACTTGTCATTGGAAGAAAATCCATGGTTTTTGTATTACAGCTATTTTTAAATGTACTTCAAAGGCATTACTTTTGAAGTATGTTCTGCTAATTGATGGGGGCGATTTAAAGGACACAGACACCAATGGAAAGAATGGTCTTATTTGACTGTGAATATTAAGGCAACACAAAAGTAAAATGATACAGTCAATAAAACTACATGCTTGGCTTTAGCAACAAGCAAAAATAAGCAGGGTAATGCACTTAATAATTGCTATATGAGAGACAGGATAGTGATTGAGAAAGATAAATCACCAATTGCCTAAATATTTTACCATCATCCAGAGTCCGCAGTGTCGCTGTGGAGCCGCCAGCCGCGTGCAAGAACCAGGCTGAATCAGGTGAGGCAGAATTCTGATTTTATTATTTAATTCTAAAACTTATATAGACTTTTGAAAGTTCCTCCGGATTGGGTCAATTCAAAACCTCCCCCTAGGCCGATAGGCCAGGTTGAACTGTCCATCATTCCAGAGACAGTTTCAATAACATCCAAACCTTATCTTTGTTTATAGAACACAGGGAGAAGAAGAGAAAAATTCTCATGGGAAAGAGTCTGTGCTGTCCCACCGCAGTCACTGGGGAGCCCCGTTTGCAGCGAGGACCTGGAGAACCCTTCCCAGCAATTGAGGAAATCCCACACGGTGTGTCCACCTGTAGCTGAGGTTCCCAAATTTGCCCTGAAAGCGGGTCCAGCTTTACAGGCCCAAATCAGCAAGTCAAAGTGACTAGATTATATACATATCTGATTATATATTATCGATTATATATTATGTATCTGATGGCACACTTCCTGACCAGCAGGGGCCAGGGCTTGGCCAGAGGCCAGGCCTCGGCTGGGAGGGTTTTCCCCTAAAACACCCTAAAAACAAGCCTCTATTGATGTCAGCTGGGAAAATTTCTTGAAACGATATATTTCTTGCAGATAACTACACAAGGTTATAGAGCTAGCATAAGCGTCTGTGTCATTTATTTTTAGCTAAATAATACTGATGGTGTTAGTCATATAATGCCCAGGGTTCATCAGCTCTGGCTGAGGCCTGCTGCTCAGACCTAAGCACATCAAAGTGTCAACAAAAACCACTTTCTCTACTGTAAAATAGCACAGTAAAACAAAATATGAGGCCACCACCTTCTGTTTCACCACCCACCTTGCAGCTTTGGAACAAGTACCTTCAGAAGCAGTTACACATTCAGTTATTAACAGAGGACAGCATCTACAGAGGATTTCATAATCTCCGGCCATTAGTTTTACTTCCTATTTACAGCTCAGTGCTTGCTTCACATTATTTTATCTTTCCTTTCTCAGAGCTACATTTCATTATCAATGGTTTGCACACACACTTAAACAAACCCACAAGAAGCTTTATATCTGGGGAATGAAAAAAACCAGAAAGCTTGACCATTAAGTTACCCAGTTACCTGTAGGCATTACTAAGAATGACAACTTTAGCTGCCGTTACAGTTGTTGTACACGTTTTCATGTGTTTGTAAAATTGTACAGTTCCTGATCATCTCACCTGGCAGCCTTAAATGGAGCAGATACAATTTCCAAAAGTACAATGCTGGTGTCTACATGAACCTAGACATGATTTTTCAGGATGTTCTGTGCAGGACTGTCCAGCACACAATGCACCTTGTTTTAAGTGTCCAACAGCAGCGGTGAAGGTTTAATGAGTACAAAGCTACCTCCCCCTGTGAGTACAGCAATGAAGAGAGCCCCAGACACACCTCCACTCCTCTGCTCCCAAGAACACAGATAAAAAGGCCCGTGGAGCTTTCAGGAGATACTGCCTACAAAAACTTGCTGAACAGATTGTCACTGTAGGTACCTGAGCAACAAACGAAATCGGAACAGACTGCACAGCTCTGCAATTCAGCCTGGCAAGGCTCATCAAAGAAATGATGAATCATTCCCTACTACCAGTGACAACCACACATCTGAAATGTGCTGATGACTTGAAATCTCTCGAAAAAGAAAGCTCTTTGTCACTTGCTGCTTGTATCTGCTTTAGCAAAGTAGATGTGTAAGACAGTTCCTGTTGATTGACTCAGCTGTGGGAACAAGAACTGCTGTAGACAATGCACTGAAATTCTGACAGGTAACTCATTACCAAGGTGTGACTACACTTACACTGCCCCCTAAGAAAAATAAGGTGCTTCTCTGAATATTCTTAAACAATAGAATCAAATAAACTAAAGTGGAAAGCCAGTACTTGCAACAAAATGAAGTAATATTCCTGTGTGCAAAATTCAATGTCAGCCGAAAACAAAGGTTGCATTTTTCTGAGCTAAATTATTTATTACTAAAGTAAATCCAAAAGATGTAATGGAAATTACGGTTGGGGGGGGAGGGGAGGGGAATTATTGAGATTATTTATGGACAACCCTGAGACATATCAAAGTCTGCTATGGGTCACTGTCTTTCCCAAAACTGCAAACTGCTGCAAGGAAAACTTTGAGTTCCAGAGGAGTCATCTTCATGTTTTCTAATTTCAACAGAAGTCCATTACCTGCTTCCTAGGAATTTTTTACAAGTGACCAGATGACAACATGAAAGTATAGTCATGGGTGGACACAACCATCCCAACCCTGCAAAATCTGACTGCTTGCTACATTCCAGCTCATGCCTCTCTGTAAAACAAAACACAAACTAGAGGAGAAAGGTCTAGAACTGCACCACTATTTCAATATTCTCAACACTTCCATTAAACTTGGTTTTTCTGGAGCTGCCCTAAAATTCCTTTGACCTTTATCAAAAGATAAAGCAGATGTCAGAAATCTTAATTCTTCCAACTAAATAAGTAAAATCCTTAAACAAAATTTTCAGTCTTTACATCCTAGATCTTCTGTGTGCAAAACTGACAACTGCACATCAAATAAAAAAAAAATAACATCATCTGCTAACAACAAACATTGACTGAATCCTTCAATTTCAAGGGACTCACCTTACTGCTGGGATACAGCTGGAAGCCCACAGGTCTGTGAAGAAGCTTAGGACTGGCTCCTAAAGCAAAACTTGCAAGTGAACCAGAGGTAACTGCACCACCCCTGTGTGTCAGCAGGGCAGCTGCTGCAGCTATCGGGCAGTGCAGACGGGGAGTTCTCCTCCTGCAGCTGGACACTGCCCAACCAATGGGCCCCCCTTCCCCTTGACACTCCCCTGTCTCACAGTCCTTCCCTATCTTTGTGTCAATTCTAGTCATAAACTGACATTCACTGACCTCTTTAATCCAGGAAATCTTCGGGAAAAAAAGCCTAGGGCCCCTGATAACTGTGAAACAGTGTATTTTTTAAAAACAAAATAGGCACACTTTGCATGCCCTGGCAAAATATTCTATGCAGGGCGAGTAATTCACTGTGAACACACTACACCATATATCTACCCCTTCATGTCTTCCCTGGCCATGCATCCTGTGGCAAACCAAAAGGGAACTCACATACTGGAGCAAAAGTACAGGCCCACAGGGTTATAATGCTGTGCAATGACCACCTTAATCAGCAAAACATCCTTACAGATACAAACCCTGAGTCTGAACCATGTGAGGAGTTCTGAGAGTCTTCTTCTAAATTCTATTCAGACACTTTATCTAGCTTGCAATACATTAGAACATTACTGTGTGTGATCAGAAGTCACGAAGGCAGAAATACAGAATATGAAGTATAGAGTTTACTATTTTTAAAACAGGAAGTAAAATTCCAAAAAGCAAAGAAATCCGAGCTGTGACACAGGCTCTCTCAGAATAGATCTCATCCCTATTATTACTGTCTATAATTCCCCTCCTCTCTCACCTCCCACATCAGCCACCCTTAACTATGAATTTCATTTTCTTACTGTCTTCTCCACTCAAACACAGAGTTCACTGGGCAGCCTCAAAATGAACAGGCATTAGTCTGAAAATATTTTCACCTCTAATAACCCCCTCAGGACAGTATTATTTTGTTCCCATCACAGATGTGAAAGCAAGACGTTGCTTAAATGTTATTTTTTGCTTTAATAACTCAAGCTCTCACTGGTGCCTTAAGTCTTATAGTTCTGAGAGCCTGATGACAAGTGGAATAGAAGAGAAAGGAGAAAAAAGTCACAATATGCCATGCCACACCTCACAGGGCTATGTTTAAAACATTTAAACCATGGAGAATATCAAATAAACCACTAGCAATGTCAACAGGTCTCCACACAGAGCAAATCCACCTGCCCAAACCAGATTTCAGAACAGGAGTTAAATACCCTGATTCAGTGGGTGCACGGAAGAACAATGAGAACACCGCTGCCTCACGATAGCTTATTCATTGACCTGAACTAGATTTGGTTCAGGCAAATGTTTAATAAAAGCAGTGTTGCTCTGGAAATTGGTCTTTTTAATATGCACCAAATGCCTCATTGGTATAAGACAAAAAAAAGATATTCTAAAATCTTACTGGTAAACTCAATTTACCATGCACAAAGTGGAACACACCAATTACCTGTGGGATTACTGCCTGTGGATCCTAGGTTTTCCTCTGTATCTTTAGGTGATGAGCACTTAAATGGAATTTGAAATGTTACACATGGTGAGTATCCACCTGAAAACACAGGTGACAGCTGTTTAGTTTGGGCAGCTATGGAAACTTCTTTCACGTAGAGTGAGGCCATCAAAGTGTCTTCCTTCAGCATTTCCCTCCTCTTTCCTGTTACTATTATACACATTATTCCCCTTCAAAAAGCTGGCATAAGAAACTGCTCTGAAGACTTCATCATTGAAGACAATACATGCACTGGGTCAATCACAGACATTTAAGAACCAAAGCAGCTTTGTGATCTTTGAACTGGGGTCTTTCATGTTCCTTCCAACCCAAACCATGCTATGATCCTGACACAAAAAGCAAGTCAGTGTCACAAGTCTCACTTTCTATCTTCTAAGCTCACAAATTTTCTTTTCTCCCATTTCCTTTATAAAGTGCCCTTCACATGCAGGATTGCCCAGGAAGTCTTAACCTGAATAGATGTTGAGGTAAAATCTGGTGAAAATATGCAGCTCACCACTCTCACAGAACTTAGCAAGCCTGGTTAAAGATTAAGCCAAATACATTACCCTTTTATGAACATTTTTATATACTGGTCTCCACATTTCTTATCTACTCTCTGAAATCATATACTTACAGCAGTAGGAAATACACATGTACATATACAAGGCACACACACTTGTAGAGACAAGCCTTATTAAGAGAAATTAATCAGAGTGATCCACGGATCAGTTAATTCAGGCTCTGACAAGCCAAAGTAAAAAAAACTTTATAGATGAGGAATCCTTATACAGAACAAACTCACTCCATCTAGCTGCTCTGCACATAGATGAAAAGAGCAGCACTGACAGAGCAAAAACCTCAAGGTGTCAGAAAAGTAGAAAAGAAGTATTCAGAGCAACAAGTCTTAATCCATTCAAGTGTTTATGAAGCTACCAGTGAACAAAATAAAAATCTGGGTATCTGAGCACTCTAATTGTTAAGCAAGAGTGGTGATTATTAATACATAATTAAAAGTCAGCTAGCACTGGGGACTGGGGAGGCACTAAGGATGGATACTAACCAAAAGCATGTTAAAAATTAACACAACCCACTCTTCTATGTCTCAGTCCATCTCTTCAGCTTGCTCAGCATTGAGCTTTCCTTCACTTTTTCCACTGAATGAGGCAAAGCTAAAAAGGGTAGTAAGTTATGAATGACTTGCCCAGGCAAAAGTTCCACCCCAATCACATGAAACTGAAGGGATCAAAGAGCCTATTTTATTTTTCAGTAAATGAACATGTTTCCAGTCACAAATTTTATATTCCTGATGCATGTTTCACTGCAAATGGCTATTCAATTGATGAATTAATGAATAAATGAGAAGCAGATTACAGACCTGTCTTACCACGTCTTTTTCTATTTCAAGATCACCTTAATCTTTTACCTGATCTTTCTTTTCCATAGTAATAAATTTCAAAAGATTACTAGGTACCTTAGAAAGAAAAAAATATGTGTAAAGGCTATCCTTGAAAGAAAAATAGACCCATAAAGACTAGAAAACTGAGAGCATGAAGATTTTATAGAAGCTGAGAGTAACACACCCCTCTTGAAAGCTCCAGCTTCCGTATCATGGGCTAACAAATCCAGAATCTGCAATCTGCACATTTCAGGTAAAGGTTAAGTCACCTAACTTTCACTTCCTGATTAGAAACAAGGTTCCACACAACCAAATTTGAACAATCCCTCTGAAGAGAATAGGCCTTTTCTTGCTGAGCAACAATACCATCTGAGTCTGAGCTTCAGCTTCAGAATCAATGATGTAAATGCAAACATGACAGGAGTTCTGTGCCTGACTGAAACAATAGGCCTCTCCCAGCAGCAGAGTTGAGAATAGCTCGGGCAGGTGGGTGGAAGGCAGGAATTATCAGTTCCTAAATGGGAGGACTGTAATAAAACTTTTCAAAAAAAAAAAAAAAAAGAATAGCAACATGCTGCCAAGTTTGAAAAATTATTTGAATAACCAGCGCAACAAGATCTGGTATCGTGTTTCCTCAGAGGGGAGAAAAAAACCTGCTGTGCTTTGGTATAGTAAAAGTAGAAATTCCAGGCATAACTTGAGAGCTGTTCATATGAAACAGGGCCTTGGCTTCTTCAAAACACTCTTTCCCAGTTTGTTGCAATACTTTCATTTCTATTAAGTGTAATTTGCAATTCTTATGAAGAAAAATATCAATCCTTCGGCTCTGGCAACTCTGCACTACAGTAAAACCTGAGTGTCAGTCACTTCCAGAAAATGACCAAGTCTCTATTGCTTTATTCTTCAGAGGAGAAGGATGAAGAACAACTACCTTTCTCTCACCAAAATGTGCACACAGAATTAGCTCAGCTAACAGTCCAACCAAGCCTAAGAAGGACTGCCTAAACTCTTTAAAAACACTCAAGCTACGAGACAGTAAAAATAAATATCTGGAATACTCCCAAGCTAGACTATAATCATGGCTTGTCTGCTTCCTCTTCTGAGGAGAGCGCTCTCTTCAAAATACTTCTGCAGCTGGGCAAAGTACAGTTACAGTAAGGAACTGTGGCCAGCACTCCTCTGGGTTATGCACACACCTTCACTTTCCTCAGCTGTGAGGGCACAAAGTAGTTCCTGCAATTACATGTAAGTACAGCAGAACAACAAAAACTAGAACACTACATGACCGCGACTGGACACCCAAAAAGAAGAGCTTAAAAATAAACTCCCAGAAGCTTCACCATTACCATGTACAAGGGGTTTTTCTTCTGCTCTCACCCTGCAGACTCCTTTCCTTGCTTTTAAGAACAAATTAAATTGGTTTTGCTGCGTGAAAAGTACTTCACTACGGCTGAATACATTTACCACTTTGTTTAAAAGCTTAAACTCACAAAAGGTGTTTATTTAGATGCTATCATTGATATTGATAATGGTGCTGAGAAGCATCTTATCTCTTGCATATGCTGTAAAATAGGAGAAAATGACTTTGTAAATCACTCATGAAACATTTTTCAAGCAGTCTATGACAAGCTCTCTTGGAAAAAATGATTAATTTAAACTCCTAAAGACAAGCACCATGCTAATTTACTGCCTTTCTTCCTATTACCTTATTTATGCTGTAGTTTTCCCCAAACCATTTTGAAACTTAGAAAGAGAGAAATAAGATAACTCATGTTTCAGGTCTGTTTCACGACAGAAGAAACAGAAATTTAAGGGAGAGAAAACTGAGGGAAGAAAAAGAGGTGATGCTGCTTAACTAATAAATTCATATAAATAATCTTCTCTCAATCTCGCTTAAGCCCCAAAATAACTTTAATCTGTAAGAAGCTTTCAAAGTTAACACTCAGAAGTCTCAGTTATTTTCCATTCCAACATTATCTTTCACATCCGCTGTGTAAGTTTTTGTTTTAAAGACAAGAAAACTCACTTTGGGTCTGAATGCTATATATTCTTCCAAAGATCACTTGGAGGTGAATGCATTCAGCGCAGTGATTAAATGTCAGCTAAATCACAACTAAAAATGCACACCAGACACAGTTCAGATTTAAACAGCTGTAGTGAACAGCAATGTAACTGTAATTAAATTAGAACTGCTTTGGACTTTCACTTCAAGAAAACAGAAAAGAATTTATTGTTTTTTCACACAATACGTTTTTAAGCATTAAAATCCTCAGAACCAAAGACGGCCTGTGATTCATGTTTCATTCTTAAATGCCTGTGCCTTTTCTCAGGTTTTTGCCTTACAAGCAATTGCTGGATCTACTGTCACTCTCTCAGCACAGAATGCCTTCTTTCAAACACCAGTCCGGATTTCTCTCCACTTCTCTTTGAAAAGGTTGACTGGCAGGGTAGCAGAGACCAAGCAAAACAATGAGAAATTCACAAAAATAAGCAGCAATATACTGGGAAAAGATAGTCTAAAATACCCTGGTTTCTGACTTCTTCAATTCTAACTAAGCTATCAAGGTAAGTTCTGCTGGGGATATTTCCTGAAGCATCAAGGGTAAAGGATGCCACAACACAGATACCCCAAACGCTACACCTGCCCCTTTCTCTGCATCACGCACACATCAGAAGGTCTTCTACCAATTTAACATCACAAATTACAGCTATTAAAACAAGCTGAATTCTCGAATATCAGAGCAAATTAGAGAAACCTATTCTCGAACACTTTTGTCTGCTTTTCTCTCGATAGTACTGGCACACAAGGTCAAAGACAACCTGCATGGGAGCGGAAGAGTTAACAGCCAGAACTTGTCCGTGTTTCCAAAATAGAGCGGTGGCACCAGCGTTGCCATTCTTCTGTGTTTACAAGAGGGAGCACAGTTCGGGATAAACCTGGCTGTAGTCACGCTTCATCGCTAGGAAACATTCCTTCAAGGTCCGGCTGTACCCGGCCGAGACAAAGGCACCGAACCCTCGTACACCTGGAAGGAGCCCCGGGACAGGGGGGACACACGCGAGGGACGGAGGCTGTGCTGGAAGGGCTGCGGAAAGCACAGCCCTGACGGGAGCGAGCCCCCGAGAGGGCGAAGGTTTAGGGGCAGTTCCTGGCGACCAGGAGCCGGGAGAGGCTGGCGGGATCCGGCCGGGCAGGGACGCGACACTGCTGGGGACGGCTGGGGAAGGGACTCGGAACTGGAGGCACCGGGGTGCGGGCAGGTGCCCCCGGGCAGCCGCGGAGNGCTCACCGGCCGCGACTCCCCCGTCCCTCAGGTCCAAGATGGCAGCGCGGCCCGCCCGGCCTCCGGCAGCGACTTGGCAAAGTCGGGCGCGACGTGCGCAGGCGCCGAGTCCCCCGGCTGCCGCGCAAGGACTACAGCTACCGGCGTGCCCCGCGCCACGCGCCGCGCATGCCCGGTGCGCGTCACGGGGGCGCCCGGCCGGGAGGGGGGGGCGGGGTCGTGAGGGGCCGTGAGATCCACGTTGAATCCGGCTGGCGCGTAGCTGCGGAGCCGGGCTGGGAAAGCTGCGGCTGTTCACCTGGGGAGGAGAAGGCTCCAGGGAGACCTTAGAGCGCCTTCCAGTGCCTAAAGAGGCTCTGAGGGAGCTGGAGAAGGACTTTGAACAACGGCCTGCCGTGACAGGACAAGGGGCAATGGCTTCCCGCTGCCAGAGGGCAGGGTTAGGTGGGAAATTGGGAAGGAATTCTTCCCTGCGAGAGTCCTGAGGCCCTGGCACAGGTTGCCCAGAGAAGCCGTGGCCGCCCCATCCCTGAAGTGTCCGTGGCCAAGTTGGATGGGGCTTGGAGCACCCTGAGGTAGTGGAAGGTGTCCCTGCCCATGGCAAGGGTGGGACTGAATGATCTTTAAGGTCCCAGCCCAAATCATTCCATGAATCTGTGATTCTGTAAACAGAGAGTAGATACGTATGTGTGTATGTATGTATACACACGCTACAGTAAAAATCTTTGATCATCAAAGCACCCCTGAGGGCTCGGCTGGTACAAAGAACACCTTGAGGAGCCCACGGCCATCCCTGGCCCCACGCTACTGCAGTGACACCGGTAACGGGAAATCTCCGAGAGCACGAAGGGTCCTCCTGGGTAGGACGGCTCTGTGACAGCCAAGCAGCTGGGACATCACTGCTGTCCCTGGGGGCTTTGGGACGCACAGTAAGGGTTTTGTGATTTTAAAGTATCTGCTGCAGGTACTTAGGCCATTGATATAATTTAGCCTTTACATAAAACCTTTCTTGTTTCAAGTGTATTTTTTCTTAACCTGAATGCACTATTGCATAAGTGAATGCATAAAAATTACAATACACCTCCTCATTTGACAGTGAGGAATGAGAGAGTCCACACGCTGAAATCAGAGGAAAGATTCCCCAGCTTTCAGAGAGTAGGAGAATATCCTCAGTAGTTCTTCAGAAAAATTACATACGTTGCAAGTGCAGTTTAGCATTTTCTTACAACTGGCAGGGGTGTGAAAATCCATCTTGCCTTCCACATATAAACTCCAACAAGATCTCACAGCCACAATTAAGTGATATCTGTTGATAAGGCCTAAGCAAGAAAACAGCTCCAGCTGTTTCCCCGACAGACCAACATGCACGTTTCGATGCCAATCAGCCATCTGTGGTTCTGACTGACCAAGGCACGTGTGCATATCATTTCAGGCACAGAAATCACTTTAATTCCAGCACAGAACAATGTGTGCTGCTCAGTCAGAGGCTGAGTATGGAAAAGTCAGGAATGTGCGGCTTTGTCAGAGAGGTGGGAATCCCTGGGAAGCAAGTTTGGAGCCAAGTCTACAGGCTTACAAGTTACAAGGACAAACAAACTGATCAGCTGAAATAAGGTCTGGAGGGTTTTTTATTTTCTCTAAACCTTTTCTATGCACCTTTAAGTCTTTATGTTCCTTTAGAGATATTTGACCACATACACATACATTTACAGTTCCATAGTTAATGGTATATTCAAATTAATAATGATAAAAATGAGTCCTACAAGCCTTGCTTAACAGAGATTTCTGTCTCATGCATCACCTACATAAACAGTTGTCTCTTGTCCAGTTCCTGTCCTGGCCAGTGCAGCTCTGGCTGACTGCAGCTGGAGTTCCACATCTGCACAGCTGGGCATCCTTTGCAGTGGATTTGTTGTCTCCCAGCTGGCACATAACACTGTTTGGTTTTGCAGATCACCTGTGGTTTGATTCCCAACATAGGAACATTGCACTGTACCCTTCTCCCCAGCTGCCTGGATTAATTTTACCTTTAGCAGACTTGAGTGTTTGCAGGAAGAAGCCGGATGCTGCCCCAAGGACACATCCCTGTAGCTCCTGTGGAATGCAGCAGATGTGCATATACCCATCCCTAGGGCAGTGTGGCCATTTGCAGTCTCTCTTTGTCTTACTGGTGTTTGGTAGGTAAAGGTTGCTAAAGCAGATGTGAATAACCCTCAGTGTCTCTTTCTAAGAACATCACATCAGTTGTCCTCTGTGTTACTGTTTTTTCCCTCCTTTTTCCAACTGGCATTTTGGACAAAGTGCTTTTTTTTCAACCTCAGCAGCCCTAATCTCTTTGTTTTTCAGCTTCTGATGCCTGCAGTCAAGTTCCACTGGTTCCATCTGCTCTGTAAAATTCATGACAAAAAGAATGTATTCCAAGTGCACAGACTACTGATCAGTTTGTGCTTGCCAGGACAAGAGGAATGCAGAGCAATCCCCACATTCACACTCTTTCAGATATTTTCCCTGGTAAAAATCATGGCCTATCAGTGAACTGGAAAAACAAATAAATAATTAAACACAGAATACGTGGCAAGCAAAGATGAATGCAAAGAGTAGCAGAAGAACTGTGTCCAAGGTTTTACCTTTGGGGAAAGGAGGAGAATGCTTGAGTATTGTCTTTTTTCCCTATGTTTTTATAACTACAAGATACTCAGGCAGGATGGAATTTTCTTGCTATTCCCTGTCATAACTTTCTTTTGATGAGTACAAACCCCAACATATAGGAAAGTTTCCCATAACAGTGCAGGATGATCTTGTGCGAAGGCTTTTCAGGAAAACTGAATGGTTTGTAGCTTTCCAGATTTTGCTGAGTTTGATATGGTGAAGCTGTGCTTCTGGGAGATAATTTCTGACAGATAATATTTAATAATTTTCATTATATTTTTCCTTTATTTCTCAGTCCAATCCAGACTGGTCTGTGAGACAGAGATTGGTGCTTGTGGCAAAATATGTGTAGTATTTATTCTTGGTTGAGCTATGGTAAGTAATAATATTCACATCCCTAATGAAATCTTATCCTGTTGTAGCAGCCAGAACTGTTACACTTGGTGAGTGCTGTTGGTGCTGGGAGCTGACTGGGAAGACACTGAGGATTAGGGTCTGTGTGGCAGAGTGGTGTAAATGATTTCCATGTTTGAACCCTTCGTGTGGTAATAAAAAAATCCTGCAAGATCATTAAAATAATAGGATTCTGTTTGATTTTTGAGCAGAAGTCTGCAAATGGAGATTGCTGCCTGATACCTCTAGGCCCTGGGCTCCCTCAGATAAAGGGCTGGGACAAGACTGTGTAACAGAAGCACTGAACACTTATTATTCTGCTATCCCTAGAGTATGGGATTCCCTCTCCTGAAACAGACCCTGCCTTCATTCCCTCCCTTTTTCCACTCTCAACCAACTCCATTAAACTCATACATGACACACCTCTTCTTTCCAACATTACATAATTTCCTAAAGGTTGCACAGCAAGTCCCTCATCAGACTTGGAAACAAGGCTGGGTTTCTTAGCTCCTTGACAAGTGTTTAATGATTTTTTAGGTTTTTGGGGATTTTTTTGGTGAAGCACACAAAAATCTTGACAGAATCATTTAAATACAAAATAATTCAGATAGGAAGGAACCTCTGGAGGCCTCTAGGTCCATGCCATGCTTGAACCAGAACCAACTTAGATAATGCTGCATAGGTAAGAGGTAAATACCTTCAAGGTTGGAGATCCCACAGCTCTTTGTGCCCTGATCAAGTGTTTGATGACCCACATAGTCCATTTTATTTCCATATATATAGTTGGAATTTCACTTGTAGAAGCTTTTCCTTTTTACCCCTCGTCCTGTGGCTGTGCAGCTCTGCAGAGAGTACAGCTCATCCTCTTCACACCTTCCCATCAGGCAGTTGCAGGCAGCAATGAGGTGCCCCTTCACCTTCTCCAGGCTGAACAGATCCAGGTCTCTCAGCAGCTCCTCCTGTGTCCTGTGCTCCATCCCTGCTAACTTGGTGGCATCCTCTGGACTCTGGTACATCAGTGCCTGTGTAGGAAAGGCTCCAGGGAGCTCAGAGTGCTCCCAGCACTCGCAGATGGGTTCTTATCACTGCAGAGTCGAAGGTGAGGTTCCTCACCCCGCTGGCTGCACTCTTAAGTGACACAGCCCTGGATGTTCTTTTTCGTCACAGGGCGCTCGGTTGGGGTCCTGCTCAATGTATCAGGACTGCAGCACCTCTTCCACCAAATTGCTTTCAAGGCAGCAGCCCATGTCCTGCTGGATTGGGGTTACCCCCTCCCAGACCCAGCACTATCTTTGACCACCCACATTTGTCTTTGCTGAGTTTCCCGAGGATTTTGTCCACCTGCAGGACCTCAGTCCCTATCACTATATAACTCAACAACATGAAGCTGGTCCTGGTCCTGGGGAGACCACAGTGACCACCTCTCCATGGGGGCAGTTTTGGTAGTGTGGATGTTTATCTGTTTTGGGATAGACACAGCCCCGAGTAAATAGCACACAATGACTGTGGAATAGTCATCAGGTGTCAGTCATCAGCACCCATTAGCTCCTAAGCAATTGTCAATCTTTAACTGTGGCTTAATGCTGCTGTCTGACTTAAGGCTGTGTAAAGTTGGTGATTCATAAATGCAGGAGTACTTTGTTTTCACATCATTTTTCTTTACTGGTTTTAAAGCACTTTGTAAGTACTATAAAGTCAATCTTCTTATTCTTCTGGAGCATTTTGTTTGTTAGGTAATTATTCCAGGAAGTGCTTTATATTTTAAAATCTGACTTCTTGTCTTGAAATTGTCATCCCTAGAAGGAGAAATTTTGTTGAGCTGCCTTGTAAGGAAAGTCTGAATTCATTTCACTCATGAAGATAATGGTGTAGTGTCAGAGTGTATCTATTTCTAATTGACTTTAAAATCAGAATTGATTCATTTGATTTAGGATTTAGAAAAATACCAGTACGAAAAGATAGATTACTTCCTGTTATCTGCAGAGGGAATTAATGAACCCTTCAGGTTGGTGAGAAACTATTATTATTTCCAAGTAATCTAATTAAAGGGTATAACAAAGACATGGGGCTATTTAATTAAGTATTTTATTACTCAATTGCTCTACAGTGCATAATCAGAGAAGTGGGAGGGAGTGATTAGGTGTCTTGAGAACGGAAATGACACAACCAAGATATGTAGATGTTTTAAAGGAAGGAGAAGCTACTGGGAAAAATTGTGCCTCTCTTCCCCATGCAAAAGGCTGGATATTATTTTTCCCTGGGAGTGAAGAACATGACACTGGAAATGTGCCGGCGGGGTTCAGAAGCAGATGTGAGATGTTGGTGCTGGGAAAGGTAAAACACACCAGGCAGTGCTTAACTGATGGCTCTGTCCAGCTCTTGTGTCCACAGAGGCTTTGCAGGCAGGGTCAGCTGGGCCCGTGGTGAGGCACCACAGCAGGTCTGCAGGGTGTCCACAGGCACCACTTGGATCCCAGTTACAGCTCTGCCCTCTGGATGATGCCTTGAGGACTCGGGATGGGAGCAGATGCTCAGCGTCAGTGTAGCTGGATGTCTGCTTCTGCCAGGCTCTTTGAGAAGAGTTTTCAACATGCAGATGTTAGTGGAGACAGAACTTTTTATTTAGACCTGGGTTTATTTCCATCCCACCCTGATCACCTCCCTCATTTATACAGTTGTGAATTATCTACATCTGAAAGGCTGACTCATCCCCTGAGTGGTTTGCCTCCTTGCAAATTGCTCTGGTATAAATCAGCTTGTGTTTCAGAGCAGAACAGGTGCTGATAAAAAGCCATGTAACGTCAAAACTAATACAAAGGGAGGAGGTATGATTTAAATACCTGGAGCTTGATCCAAAGCCAAATAAAGCTAATGAACTGGTTTCCATTAATAACTCTTTAATAGTCTTTATCAGCTTTAGGGGTCTGTTCCTTCCTTACCTTACGTAGCACCTCGTAACAGGATACCGGAACGTCCTTTGCTAAAAATTAAAACCCCATGCAAACTATCAATTCTGATGAGTGAGAGGTGGAGTTGTGTATTTCACTACGCCCCTCTGTCCCTTGGAGCTGCAGCATTGCACTTGTGAACTCGGAACAAAGCCTCTGGTCTTGGACTGACAATCCAGGTTTAGAAGATCCCTGGCTGAGCAGAAATCTTGCTCATTCACTCGATTTCTTTTATCCAGCCTTTCTTATGCTCAGTATGCAGTGAGTAACTGGGCACTGAATTGCAACCTGAGGGTGAGTAACAGCAGGGGCAGGAAGGTTGCTGTACCAGTCCCATCACAGGCCATTAACATACCAGGTGCAGTGCTCATGATTTCCCAGACTGGATTAAGGGAGAATTTACTTGGCTCAACTTGCTCTGCAAGGCCCAGGGTTTGGTCCTCAGTTGATGTTCTGCGCATGCTTGCTACGACTGGAGAGGGAGGAGAAGATGATGCACTTGACTTACCACCAACCCAGAGCCTGGGGCTCTCAGGGACTGAAACCAGCCTCTTGTGTAACAGGCTGGCCTCAGGGTTCCCGTAAGGAACAAAATGTTCTGTTTTTCCTCTTGTTGAGGGTATAAGGAAAATAAGAGGCAAGAGGTAATAAAATTAGTCCAGGCTTCCCTTCACACCATTACATTTGTTATCTTCTGGGTCTTGCTTCAGTTTCTGCCTGCACTGGATGTACACACAGCATGTTCATGAGTAAATAATTTCTAGTGTTCTTGAAACAAAAACACAGCCACCTTTTAACCCTTGGACTAACTGTGCTCCTCCCAAAAGGCACCAGCTCGATCATACTCAACTCTTGAATGTTGTTCATCCTCATTCCCAGGGATGCCAAACAAAGGCTCTCTCTGCCTTCTGTTGGGCAGTTTGTGGTGGGAAGGGATGGTACCATTACAGCATCAGGACCTGGCACGGTGCAGAAGCCTTTACTGAGGACAGGATAGGAGAAAGTCGGCTGCAGTAAAACTGGAATGTGTTAAAATTAATATCACTGGGACAAGCGGTATAATCATCATAATGGAAATGCTTGCTACAGTAATATAAACATTTCTGTGGATGGAGACAGTATTAACTGAACTGGGTCCCTGCCATTCTGTACTGCTGGCTGGGGCCCTCACAAGTGTGAGACTACAGAACAGAGCACTTTGCTTAGAAGACACCCGTGATGGCATCACTGGTGTCTTCATTAGGCACCTTGTGATATTTACCATGGTGTGATCTAACTGGACCATCAAACACTCCATGTGTCCCTCTGCACAGAAAGCTGAGCTGGCTGGAAGAGCAGTTATACACCTCCTCTTTCATCTGCATCATTCAGCATGGGGATTCTTCTTCACTCCTCACCAAACCACTGTGGAGGGTAGAACAACACTGGTTTCCTAACCAGGGTCTCCTGAAGGCCACCACCACAATATTGTAGTGCCTATAAGGCAGAACTGAATTTGTGTTTTGCATCTGAGTTTGTGGAAGGGTGAAATCATTGCAGTTTGCATGCAAGGGCAGCCTGAGGTACGGAATATAACATTAAGTGATTTCTTTTTCTCTGTGGGTACCACTTTGAGACATGCAGGGAGTGCTTTGTCAGAGTACTTGGCATTGTGCTGCATTTACTAAGGTCAGTGATGTATTCTGGACTTTGGTCCCTGCAGCCTGGCAGAACATTGATCAAGAAATAGGAAAGAGCAGAGGACGCTTGTCATGGACACCTAGAAAATGAGTATGAAATTAAGGATCACTGCAAAGCCTGTCCTAAGGGCTGAGGCAGCACCACAAGGGGATGATGTGCTCTGGGGGATAGAGCCCTGTTCTCTGTGCTCACACAACACTGCATTATTTGTCAGACCATCCTTGCCACTCTTTGGCGCCCATCTTCTACCTGCTGTGACAAATGAAATCCTGTGAACAACAGCCTCATTTTCTGTGTGTTTCTAATTCACACTCATACAGATCCTCCCAGTGTCCTGTCAAGTGAAAATCCTATTGAACAAATCATTCTTTTTATAATAAAAAATCAGATTGCAGAAAATCATTCTCATAATATTTATAACATATAAATCATCCCAATCAAGCCACTAACTGGCTTTGTATGGGGCACCTGTGTCAATATCATCTGCATTACAGAGGCTCAGACTGATGTTTTCCTCTTGGTCTTGACATCTACAGCACTTCCTAGCCATGCCAGTAAACCCAGTTGTTTTTTAAAATATACTTCTGAAGAAATGTCATATTCATAATTTTTAAGCAGTGGGGCTTTTTGCCCTGAGTTCCACAGCTTTTCAGTGACTGTGAAATACGTAAATTTGCATCCCAGAACTTCCCTACTTGAACTCCTACAGTAAATGAAACAGTCACGGGATGTATAACATGAATAACATCCTGTTACTGTGTCATGGATTCTTTTGGGTGATAGGGTTTTGTGCTCTTATTTTTCCTGTTCCTTCTTCTTTTTCACTACATCCTATTCTTTCCCTTTCATGACTGTCTTGTGCCACCTGGTGTCCCAAATTCACCAATGACAGCAACAATGAAAGGATCAGGGTGTATAGGAGCAGTCAAGGCTTGAAATACTTACATGAAAATGTAGTAAAATACTACGTGCTGTGAGGTATTAATCTTTTAAATCAGAGGGTCAGGATGAACCACACAGCTAGAGTGGTTTCTCCTTAAGCACTCCTTATGCACCCAGAAACCACTGAGAATGTTTTGTCACTGGAACACCTTCACACCAAGGGGAGCTGATCTGTCCTCATTTAATAAAACAAGTGGTTGTGAAAGTAAGAGGAAGAACATGTGAATGCCAAAGGAGAGCATGACCCAACACCACTGTTGGCGAAAAGTTCCTTTGCTGTAGAAGTTCTTCCACTGCCTGTAATGCATCCAGTGGGATCTGTGGAGGTGGCAGGGCCCCAGATCCCCTGCTCACGCTGTAAAGCACATACCCCACTAGTTACAGAGACCTGTGCAGCCAGGCAGGGCACAGAGCTCCAGCAGCATCCTTAAAACACAGACTACCTTGGGCTGCCCAATACTGTTGTTGTGTTTTTCTAATATAGCCAGAAAATACTTGCAAACATTTCTCTGTTCCAGATACTTCCATGCTTGTACTGAAGCTGCAAAACTAACAATGCTCTGAGCCACAAAGGAGACAAGAGGAGACTGTGCTGATGAGCAAGAGCCAGGAGAAATAACTCCTGCTGTGCTGTTGGCTCTACAACAAACTTTAATACTCTGGAAATACTCACTTCTACCCACAGAGCTGCTTACAAGTACCTTGGGAGAAGCTTTAAAGCAGAAGAGTTGCTATAAATCCCTTTTGTCCTGCTAACTTGACAACACTCCTTCTCCCCCCAAATATTTTTGACCTTTATGTCCTTAGAAAAGGGATTTACACATAACAAAGGAATTACTCAGGAATCCAGGTGTATGCAAGAGAAGAAGTCATGCAACTGTAATTATTCTTCAGCTGGGGTTTCACCATGTCCTCAAAGAAAATAGTCCAGTGCAGAGTGGTAAGGTCTCCTGTCAGTCTGTGACAGGACAGACATCATCCCTTGCATCTCAAAGAGCAGTGCTAAAATTGCCCATTTATTTTCTGTGCCTAAATAAAAAACTTGGAGAATTGATCTGGTAGAAAGAGTCATCAAAGTAAACAGATTTCCTTCTGGTAGCCATGGAAGAGTACAAAAGAGTCCAGCATTCAAAATTTTTCTAAAATTTATCATTTTTTCCCAAATCTTCTGCCCTGTATCTACAAATTCCCCAAATCTCCACACAGATTTGTGCCTCCAGCGTTCAGCACCAGACATCCTGCATGTCCCACACAGGCTGCAAACAAAGGCCCACCATGTCTCATTCATCACTTTCTCCAGGCTTTCTCCAAGTGAAGTCAAGGGCAAAGAGGAGCAGAAAACACAGAGAAGGACAAGAGTTCCCACAGACCATTGCATACCTTTAACTGAGGTATGGGCAGGGCAGGAGGAGTTACCCACTGTGTTCTCATTAGAATCATCCCCATTTATCTGCTGAGTACTACCTGAACAATTAGAAGCTGTTCAGTGGAAAGGGGCTTTTGGGGAGCACCAAAGAAAAACAAGACAGGCAAAGATAACCCACAGTTCTGCGGGAATGATCCAGGAGCCTCCCACTGAAGATACCCCTGGCTGCTTCCCCTATAAACAGCAATTTGGATTTTATTTTCTCTTTCAGATCCAGAGCTAGAACAAGGCAGAGAAAAACCCCAGCAGAAATGGTGCTGAAAACCATGGCCCCAGAGAAGGCTCTCTCAGGAAGACACCACTCCACCCATCCCCACACACTAGGGCCAGCTCCATGCGGGATGACCCCATGCTGCATTTATCCAGAGCAGTATTGTGTTGATTTGGCACGGCCTGGTTCTTTGGTAGCGGGGAAATGCCACAGAGGTGGCTTCTGTGAGAAGCTACTGGAAGCTTCCACCATGTCTGACAGAGCCAATCTCTGATGGCTCTGAAGATGGACATGCTGCTGGCCCCATTAGAGAGGTTGGTAGCGCCTCTGTGATGACATATTTAAGAAGAAAAATCAAAACAGCGCAAGGGCAGTTTTTTCCAGGGGTGGCGAAGAGCCGCCGCTGCCATGGCCATCCCGGCGCAGCGCACGGCGACGCGCCGCAGCCGCTGCCATCTCGGTGCGGCCTGCGCGAGCCTTGCCTGCCTGGCTGCCCCTAGCCAGCTGCTCCACGGGCAGAAGGGCAGGGGTGGCAGTGGTGGCTTCTCCTCCCTGGGGCCCGGCATGAAGAGAGGCGTTAAACAGCACCAGCGCCGCCGCGGCCGCCACTGCCTGCGCGGTGGTGGTGGGGCCGCCTGGCTGCTGGCAGAAACATGGCGAGTGACTGCCCAACACGGAACCTAGACGAGATCGACCTCTCGGCGCTGTGGGATCCTGCAGGAATCTTTGAATCGGTGGAACTTGTTGGCAATGGTACCTACGGGCAGCAGTTTTTCTTCTAGCTAGGGAAGAGGAGGACACGTGAAGGAGAACAACATGGTGGCACCAGGGGCAGTGGAAAAAGAGGGGGAGGAGGCGCTCCAGGCGCCGGAACCGAGATTCCTCTGCAGGCCGTGGTGAGGACTGTGGTGAAGCAGCCGTGCCCCTGCAGCCCATGAAGTCCATGGGGGATGCAGAGATCCACCTGCAGCCCCTGGGGGAGGTGTCCATGCCGGAGTGGGTGGATACCAGAGAAAGCTGTGATCCACTGGGATGTCAGTGGGAGACCCAAATGGAGAGAGGGGCCCCTGCTTCCAAACTAGAGCAGCCTGTCCTTACAGGCNCTAGGGAAGAGGAGGACACGTGAAGGAGAACAACATGGTGGCACCAGGGGCAGTGGAAAAAGAGGGGGAGGAGGCGCTCCAGGCGCCGGAACCGAGATTCCTCTGCAGGCCGTGGTGAGGACTGTGGTGAAGCAGCCGTGCCCCTGCAGCCCATGAAGTCCATGGGGGATGCAGAGATCCACCTGCAGCCCCTGGGGGAGGTGTCCATGCCGGAGTGGGTGGATACCAGAGAAAGCTGTGATCCACTGGGATGTCAGTGGGAGACCCAAATGGAGAGAGGGGCCCCTGCTTCCAAACTAGAGCAGCCTGTCCTTACAGGCCTGCACCCCGTGGACGAGTGACCCACATTGCAGCAGTTTTGGGAAGACTGCCTGTGGGAGGGACTCACGTTGCAGCAGGTTTGGCAGGACTGCTGCTCATGAGATTAGAGCCACGCTGGAGAAGTTCACGGAGAACTGTCTCCCATGGGAGGGACCCCATGGCATAGCAGAGGAAAAACTTCTCTCCCTGAGTGAACGGAAGAAGATCTCGGTGACGAACTGACCAAAACCCACACACCATGTCTCCCTGTGCTGTTGGTGGGAAGGAGGGAGGGGCTGGGGGAAAAAGGGTGTTTTAAAGGCTTATTTTTCTTCTCATTATCCTCCTCTGACTGTTAATAATAAATCTACTTTATACCTTTAAATTTGAACCTGTTTTGCCCTTAGAGTGTTTTCTCCCAGTCCTCATCTCAACTCATGAGCCTTTTGTTAATTTTTTTCCCTCTCCTCTGCCCAGCTGAGAGCAAAAGAGGGTGAGCGAACGGCTTTCGTGGGTGCCTGGAGTTTGGCCAGTGTCAAACCATGACAAGTATCCAGCCTGCCGAGGCTTTATCCCTTCCTCGAGCACCTTTCTTACCTGTGGTGAACAGCATGGTGGCCCTGAAGAAGCTGGTTTTCAGCTGTTTCCAGTGAGTTCCCAGCCCAAAGTGCCAGGCTGAGCAGGGAGGGCTGTGCTCCAGCTGTATGGGGACTAGGACAGGCTGGATCATGTCCCTCTGTGTGGTGGGGGAGGACCAGAACAGGCACTCCACCTGTTTTTATTTTTGGCTGTTGATTATGGGAGGGCTAGACTCTACCAGAATCCCCAAAAGCTGCTGTAGGTGCTGCTCTGGGACAGGGAGGGCACCCACAGCCTGGCAGGTTCTGTGTCCTCCTGAGCACATCTTTAAGTCCCAACACAGCTGAATTCACAGTTGAAGTCTCTGTTTTGTAGGTACAAACTCACGAAATAAAATAGCAGGAGCCCAAGTCTTAGCAAATGCCACAGGAACCTCTCCAAAAAAAAACTTCCCGAAGGGATGGATAAGGCTCTGTGCCACACTTGCCACTAACCTTCCGCTGTGACTTCTTTCAAACAGTTTCTTATACCTGAAGAGTAAATCTTGGAAGTGATGCATACCCTGACACCCGACACTGGGGCAAGGCAGGGACCAGCCGCAGGCAGCACCCCGAGTCCCAGCCGGCTTCCCAGGCTCTGCCAGCTCCCAGCACGGAGCATCCTGCACCCCAAGCACCCTCCGGCCCTGCCCTGCACCTCGGCTCTGCTGTCCAGTCCCACATGGGCTGGGGCTGGGCACCACCTCCAGCCCCCTGCAAGCTGGGACTGCCTAGAGGACAGAAGCAATTCCTCTGTCACCTTCGCGTGTCTGCCAGGACACCAGGCATCCCTCGGGAAGGGGATGCAGCCCGGCTGGCTGAGCTGGGACGTTGTGCACTAGGAGGGGACAGCTCGGTGTTTGTCCGTGTGCCCTGTGCGGGGGAGGACACTTTGCACAAACAGGGGAACCTGAGTACTCTGCTTACATCGTTTTCCTACCAGGTCTTTTGTCAGAACACCAGCGTGAGGGAGTTCATTAAACCGATTCGCTGTGGCAGAAAAAAAATCCCCAGATAATGAGAAAAGCTGGAGCCAACCCAGGCAACCTCCGGTGCTCTCTCCCGAGCTGAGGCAGCGGCAGAGGCAGCTCTGAAAGGTGAGAGTTAAGACTGGCCCGTGCCTTCAAGCAAAAAAAGGCACGAGACCCCGGGGACACCGCCGTGCCCGGCAGCCGCACCCCCGCCCCGGCAGCCGCAGCGCCGGGATCCCGCAGCCCTGCCCCTGCCAGCATCGCATCCCGCCGGGACTCTGCGCCAGCCCCCAGCGCTCCCCGCACCGACCCTGCAGGCACCGGCACCCAGGGGCCCCAAGCCCCCCGCCCCCTGCCCAGCACAGCCTGCGGTGCCCCTGCAGGCGTCACCCGAGTGGGGCACAGGGGCCAGTGGCCGCTGCCAGCAGCAGGAATCCGGGCAGAGCGAGCATCCCCTCATTTGGCTTTTGTCTCTTGGACCATCCGGGCACAGGGCAATGCAGCGCAGGGGGGGAAGCAAAGCCCGGAGCCTTTGAAGGCTCCAAGCCTTAAACATCAGCCCCTGCAGCTGCAAAAGCTGCTCCGCAGATCCTGGCTCCAGCGATTCCCAAGGCTGTCATGGCCTTCAGAGCATGCCCGGGGATTTTGCATCCCTGTGGCCTGATGCCGGCTCTCGGCCCAGGAGTCCCGGTGGCTCCAGCAGGAAGGGTGGCAGGAGGTTTCCTGCCTGCTTTGGTGGCATCGCTGCAGGGGCCGCTCCTGTCAGAGCCCCCTCTCTGCTGGTGCCAGCTTTGCTCTTGGGGACACCGCTCTGCAGCAGCCCAGGAACACGAGCAGTGCCCAGTGCCCCAGTGCCGGGGGTGGCGTCAGTGGGACCCCCTGTGCACAGGGACCCCCAGCCCCGGGGCAGCCGTGCCAGCACCCCCAGGGACCTCCAGCCCCGGGAACCCGGAGCGAGCGGAAACCGTAACTCTGCAAACACTGCCTGTGCCCAAAGGAATTGCAAAGAGAGCTGGGGTGTGACAAACAAGGACCATTTATTTACAGGAGAGCAGCAACAACAATGAGCAACAGAATGTATTTACATTATAAGAATCTTTATAACAACAACCATCTATGAAATGTATTTACAGTAAAAGGACCTATATAACAATTGCAATCTAAGAAACGTATTTACTGAAGAACCTAACTACAGCTTATGGAACATACATACAAAAGGGACTGTGTCCATCATCTCTGTCAGTCCTGGAAGAGAAGGAAGCAGCAGGGCCACTCCAGCCCCGCCCTGAGGCTGTTCCCTGTGCCCCCAGGCTGGCACACGCTGGCAGAGTGGGACTGTGCTGCCAGCACTGAGCTTGGCTGGGGCTGGGAGCTGGGCCCCAGGTGCTGGGACGGGGCTGACGTGGCCCAGAGCAAGCACAGGGCAGGCCGGGGATGGTGCTTGAGCCGCCAGAATCCAGGGCCCTCCCCGGGGCACTGTGTCCCTGAGCGGGGCCACCCAGCCCAGCCCTGGCCTGGCGGCAGGGGACCCACTCTGCCTGTGGGCAGGGCATGGGGAGCACCTGCCTGTCCTGGGGGTCAGTCTTCATCCCAAAACCATATCTTCATCTTCCTTATCCACCTCCATCTCTTCTTCCTCCATATCCACCTCCATCTCTTTCACATAATCTTCCGAATCAACTTCCATCATCTCCTCTCCATCCATCTCCATATCCACTTCCATCTCTTCTGCGGTGTCCCCTGCAGCCTGCATGAGGGAGCACAACCTCACAGTGGAGTCCCTGTCCCACACCATCCCCACAGGGCTCCAGCCCGCCCAGGCAGTCGAGGGGTGCCCACCTCCCTGGAATGGCAGTGTACCTTCACCGGGACAGGAGTGCACATCCTGCTGGGATTGGTGCTGAGATCCAGGCAGCAGGATGAGCTCAGGACTGATGCCAATAGCCGGCAGCAGCTGAGGACAGTCTGGTGTGACCAGGGTGAAGGGTGGTCTCTGAGCAGACTGAAGGCTCTGCTGGTTACAGGGGAATGGTTGTGCTCATCAGGAGATGCTGGAAGTTCCACCTGGAACACGGGCTGTGACATGATGAGTCTGGGAGCTGTGATGTGACAGGAGTTCCAGGGCCCCTCCATATTGGGCGTTTTTTATCGTAGAATGATCGAATCCTTGAATGGTTTGGCTTGGGTGGGACCTTAAAGATCATCTTGTTCCAACCTGAGCAACCTCCCACTCATCCAGGTTGCTTAGGGCCCCATCCAACATGGCCTTGAATGCTCCCATGGATGGGGCATTCACAGCATCTCTGCACAGCCTGTGCCAGGCCTCACCACCCACATTAGATAAAACCACTCTCCTCATATCAAAGCCAAATCGAGCTCCTCCAGTTTCCAGCCATGCCCCCTTCTCCTCTCGCCACAGGCCCTGCTGAACACTCTGTCCCCATCTTTCCCCAGGACCCCTCCAAGTCCCGCTCGGCCGCAGGGAGGCCTCCCCGGGGCCTCCTCTCCTCCGGCTGAGCAGCCCCAGCTCCCTCAGCCTTTCCTCAGAGCAGGGCGGCTCCAGCCCTCGCAGCATCTCCGGGGCCTCCTCTGCACTCCCTCCAGCAGCTCCAGGTCCTTCCTGTGCTGGAACCCCAGAGCTGGGGCAGGGATGAGCCCTGGAGGGGCTGCAGCTTTGTGGGGAATTTTGTGTTATCCCTGGAGAGGAACTAAACGGGCTCTGGTGCTGAGGGATAAAATCAAAGGAATGAAGAGTGTGCTGGACACCTTTTGATTTACAGAACTCCTTGGTATGATATCAGCTGTGCCAGTGAGCCTGCAGCACTCTGAGTATTGTACAGAAATCCTGCCATTTCCACGTGTACTGATTGTCTGTGCAGGTGTCTTACTGGGATTTCTGTCTTTCTGTGGTCTGTTCACTGTGGGACAGTCACTAAAGATTAGTTGCTGCTCACCTAACAAATAATTACCCTCATTTACAGGGTGGACTGAGAACTGGGGTCTCAGGATAAACTCTGCACTGAGAATTATTTCAAACTTTGCATAAGAATTCAATGAGAATTTCTATGTAATTACACGGAAATCCTCACTCTCATGTATTTCACGTATTAAAGGAGATGTGTATAACAGTGTGGCTGAAAAGTTCATCCCAGTTCATGACTGAGGCATACGAAAAACGTATTACAGATGTTAGAACAGAAGCAAACGTGTGTGTGACCCGCAGGCAAGGCCGAAGCGGGGCTGTGCCTCCTGCGTGTGCGGCGGGCATTGGCTGTGCCCGGGGGCCGGCAGCCCTGCCCAGCACCTGGCAGAGGGCTGTGGCCTGGGGAGGGGAACTGGCCGCAGCTAAGTCCAAGGTCCAGGCTGATAGAGCTGCTCATGCCTTGGCCCCAGCTCTGCCTGGCACCTCACCAGTTGTATCCTGCCCACTGCCCTGGGCCCTGCTGCAGTGAGGGGTCTGTGTGCCCCAGGGTAACACCTCACTGCGCATCTCCTGGGATCCTCGGGAAAGCAAGACAGGGAGTGCTGCCTGCTCAGTGCCCACATGGCCAGGCCCGGCATCGGGAATCAGGGCTGTTCTGGCACTGCCCTGAGACCTGCTGCGGCTTCATGTGGCTCTGGGTCATGGAATACCATAATGGGTGAGGCTGGCAGGGACCACAGTGTGGCTCCTGGTCCCACGTCCTGGGTCAAACAGGGCCATCCCAGAGCACGGATATGGAGTATCTCCAGCGAAGGAGACTCCACAGCCTCTCTGGGCAATCTGTTCCAGTGAGTGGTCACTCGCAAAATAAAGAAGTTCTTCCTCATGTTCAGGTGGAACTTCCTGTGCATCACTTTCTGCCCGTTGCCTCTCATCCCACTGCTGGGCCCCACGGAGCAGAGCCTGGTCCATGCTCTGAGGTTTGCTTTGGCATATTTATACACCGGCAGCTGTGCTGGCACCGGTAGCGGTGGGCGCAGCGGCCGCCAGAGCCTGCTCGGGGACGAGGCTGAAGCTGCGGCAGAAGCGGTAGCGGGGGGCAGGTTCTGGGGACGGGGAATTTCTGAGGACGGGGAACTTCTGGGGACGCAGCAGCCCCGAGGACTCCGCGCCCTCGCTGCCCGCAGAGGAGGCGGGCCCGCGGCCGGCCCGGCCCGGAGGAAGCACCGGCCGGGCCCAGCGCCCAAGCGCAGACCAGCCCCGCCTCACGCAGGCGGCGCCGCCTGTACTTAAAGCGCGCCCGGCGCCGCTGCCGCCTCCTCCTGCCCGCCGGCCCCGCAGCTCCACCATGTCGGACCGGCTGCCCTACAAAGTGGGTGAGTGCGAGCCTCGGGCCGGCCCCNCGCCCTCCCGGCCCGGCTGCCCCGTCCCTCCCCCGCCGCTCAGAGCCCTTGGCGGGAACAGGCTTAGCTCCGAAGGTGAAAGTACTTCCCATCCTGGGACCTTCGACTCATGTGCCCTGAAGGTTTTGGCGGGTATTTCTGTAGACCTGAAACTTCACAAAGAACCCCAATTTTTATAAAGAGTTGGGTGTTCCTTGGAGGCTCCATTCAAAGAAAAGAACATTAGTCTGTAAGGCTCAGATTCATAAAAAATTTACCCTGGAGGCTCTGAACCTAAAATATTGCAGGATGTTTTTAAAGCAGCCCTGATAGAGCTACCAGGCCCTTAAGAGGAGTAAGATTAAACCTCCTCCTCTTGATGTATTTGTTTCCATGGTCCTTTCCTTGCCTGTTTTCAGGCAGTTTTCGGTGGCGTACAGGCTGTGCTCCAGTCAGTTCTAGCACGTGCAATAGCTTCAGTGGCCCCAGGCTTCGTTCTGCAGCAAAATGCAATTAGCGTGTCTGTATTAAACCCGGCAGTCTGACTCGGAGTCCTGGTGTTCCCCAGTGCTGTAAACAGTCTGTGTTCACGAGGTAGGTGACAAAAAAGCATCTGACGATGGTCTAAATGGAATGGTGAACTTCTGAAATCTCTCAAAGAGCAAACAAGTAAGAGGGACACTCTATGTTGGCTGGTGCTGCAGAGTTGGTGCTCCTGGGCACTACCTGCTTGACCCTTGTGTTTTAAGGCTGGGGTTGGACATCAATGGTGAGTGCAGTGAGCCTGTCAGAAGCCTCTTTTGGTCATTTTTTGCTGGACTTTTCTGCTATAGATCCTTTTTTACAAAGGTAGAAGTAGACTGGTAACTAAGGTAATTACGGTCACTTGAAATAATTTGTGTGGATCCAAGGGGGAAGGTCCTGCAGCTTTGCTGTGAGGAGGAGGGGTTGAGCTGGGCACTCAGCTCCTGGTGCACTCCTAGGGAGCATTCTGTGTGTGGGAAGCCACTGCCCTACAGCCAACCCCTCCCCACATGCAGGTCAATACTGTGGAAGTCAGTCCCTATAGGAACTCGGACGCTCGGGCAGTGTCTGTAAGAAGTGCTTAAGGCTGCGGCTTACTGAGTTAATGGGCCTCGGGATGTCTGTGCACTGGATCACAGTTGATTTATACCCTCTTGCAGTAGCATGCTTTTTGCAGAGGGGCTGTTAGGTTTGGTCTAAACTCATTGGAAAGCCTGTGAACCATAACAAAGAACCAGGGAGTAACTGGAATAGGGTCTGGTTTTCCTGCAGCTCTGTCTCCCAGCTGTTGCTGGGTGTTCAGTTCAGCTGTTGCAGCCAGTGCCTACCCACAAGTGTGTGAACGGATACCAAGGTCTCAGCTGTTCAAACTGACACCTGTCCTGCTTCTCTTGCAGCTGACATCAGCCTTGCAGACTGGGGTCGCAAGGCCATTGAGATTGCGGAGAATGAGATGCCGGGGCTGATGAAGATGAGGGAGATGTACTCTGCATCCAAGCCCCTGAAAGGCGCCCGCATCGCCGGCTGCCTCCACATGACCGTGCAGACAGCAGTGCTCATAGAGACCCTCATCGTGCTGGGGGCTGAGGTAACGTGGCTCTGAGTTTCTCCCTCAGCTCTGCCAGGTCACTGCTCCTGCTTATGTAACACCTTACGGAATCCCGGCAAATGACTGTACTTTTTGGAAGAGGCTGCAATCTCCACGTGGATGGATTATGTCTTCTCTCCTTGAGCAAGAAGCTTCTCACCTGCCCTGAGCACTTCTGGGGTGTGGGGTGTGTGTGTTCCCTGTGGACAAGCTGCAGCTTTGAGTGCCTGTTGTGCCCTGTGTGCAGTGCCCTGGGCAGTGCCCACAGCTGCTCCCGTGCAGCCGTGCTGTGCTTGGGCCTGCAGTGCTGTGGCTGCTCATGCTGCAGCTCTGTGGACTGCCTCCAGCACAGATTAGCCTGTATTAAGAACCCCACTATGCCCTGGTGAAGTCAGCAAAATCTAGTGAAGCTTTCTGAGAGCTCGTGCTGGCTTTTGAGCTGTGCAGGAAAACAACAGGGATGCAGTGTGGCTCGAGGACCAAGGGCTGGGGTCTCCACTGAATTTTTTGTGTGACTGTGGACCAGTTACTCTCATCCATGTTAAAGTCTGAGATACTTAGAAGCCATTTACTGCCTTGTGTCCCATGCCTGACTTGCTGAATGAAGTCCAGACATCACAGCTGAGTGTTTGCTGTACAGGGCATGAGGAGAGCCAGGTATCTGAGCACAATCTGCATTGCTTGTGTGCAGAGCAGGGAGCTGAGTGGAACTCGGCTGGATTGTTAAGTATGCACATGATCTGAAGTTCCTTCTTCCTGCAGTTTAGCTGCCTGAATTCAGGCTGCCCAGAGGTGCTCTATGTGGGATCTCTCTCTGGGAGCAGTTAAGAACTGAGCAGTGTCATGCTGATTGAAAGGCACTGGGAGGAGGGGAAGTTTCCTCCGTAGCTGTGAAGGTGTTTCCTCAGAAAGAGGAGGAGGTAGATGTGGACACTGCTAGGTCAGCCTGGGCAAGGTACATGCTGCTGTGCAGGTGTTCCCCAGCCTGTCAGAGCTGTCCTGTGATTGCAGATGGTGCCGTGCTGAAGGAGAGCTTTGATGTGGAGGTACAGTCATGGCTTTGTTCCAGCCACTCTCTGTGGAACTCTTGTCCCTCCACGGGATTTAAAAGAAACCAGTAGCCATTGAAATTTGGGAAGCTCCTTACTGCTCCTGTTGGTTGCTGTATACCAGTGTGGCTGGCCTAGGAGGCAGCTGTGTGCTTAGTTAAACATTGCCAAGCTGCTTTAAGCTGAGCACAACCCCAGATCAGTTTTATATGGGACTCATCCAAGTCATTCAGGGGGGTACCTGCAGAGACTTGGTTCTTCTAAGAATGTTGTGGTTGTGCCTTTAAAGGTGTGTGCTGCTGTGTTAACTCCTTGTCCTGATGCCTGTGGATTAGTTGAGGCTTTAATTTGAGTTTGGATTCAGCCCTGGTTCATCTGTTCTGTCAGAACTTTGGTGCCAGGGCAGGAGGAATGAAAGCGATGAAATCATATCCCATGTAATGAGAATGTAGCTCACTGCAGCATAGTAACCTTGGTGTCCCTTTTTTGGCTGGGATAACAAGGATAGAATAAATGCTCTGTGCTTCAGAGTACAAGTTCTGAATTTGTAACAAAAAATAATCCTTTCCATAACCAGTGATGTAAATAGTAGGGTCTGAGCCCATCAGGTGTGCCAGTTATTCCGGGCTCTATGTCACTATCACAAGTCTGTATCGAGTCTCAAGTGTAAACAATATATAGGTATTCTGTATACTTGGAGTGTCACGACACCTCCTGATGTCATCTGTCATCTGTACCGGTATGGGGGAAGCTTGCAAAAACCCACGTGAGGAGATACAGCTTGAGGTTATGGATTCTGTTTTCCTGTGCTCCTTCCAGGTGTGTTTTCATGACAAGTGTTGGTTGTGTAGGCTGCTTCCAACTGCAGCCTTTACTTCGAAATGTCACTTGTTGATCAAGTGGGATGGGTGTCTGAAGGCAGGCTGGGTGCTTGTGCCTTATTGCCCTCTCTCCTCAAGCTCTGTAACCGGTGAACATGCACATAGCTGCCAGTCAGCCCTATGGGGAGCAGAGGGTGTGTGGCTCTGGGATGTGGTGCTGTGAGCTGCAGCAGGTGTGCAGATACTTTTCAGTGCAACTCAGCAACATGCTGTTGCTTTTCTAGGTGCCTGAACCTAGTTATGAAATCTGAGGAAAAACACTTAGCTCAGCTGGAAAAGCTTCCATGACTGGAGCACAGAGTGGGAGGTGGGTGAGCATAATCTTAGAGAATGCCTGGATTGAGTGTAATGTTTCAGCTGCTTTTCTGACTCTTGTGAGTGCCAGCAGGTGAGTTGCTGCATGTCCATACCTTCAGTGGACACTTGCTATGGGGCTGTTCTGAAAATCTGATCTTTTTTTGACCAAAACTTCCCAAATCCACCCTGTTGGGCACCCCTGAAGATCTGGAGTATGCTCTGGCTGTCTGGGAGAAGTGCTTGTGAGCAAGGAGATGGCTGAATATATGGCACAGCTAAAGCTCATTCACATTCTCTGCATGGGACATTATTTTCCCTTAGTCAGACACCCAGTTTTCACCTTATCTTTGCAGAGCTACTGAAAAAGGCAGGAATCTGCACTCATTTCTTTCTGCTCTTGCTCCCTTTTTAACTCCTGTGTTTGGTAGAGTCCCTGATATCTCAGAACTTTGTTCAGCAAACAAAACTTGGTTGTTTTCCAGGTACAATGGTCAAGCTGCAACATTTTCTCCACGCAGGACCACGCTGCAGCTGCTATTGCAAAAGCTGGTATTCCTGGTAAGTTTTCCATGTTCTGGTTTGGCTCTGAGTTGGGCTGTACTGCCTATTCCTGCTAAATCAAACTGTGTACACATCAAGCTCTTCAGAACAAGCTTGAGGATAGAAACAGCCCATCAGAAGCAGTGATTGTTACAAACCAGGACATTTGATTCAGGCTGTATTGCATCAGCCTGTGTGCAGGTCTCCCAGCAAAGGCTGCTGTTGGGCTCTGTGTTACCAGCTCATTAAGATGATGGAGTGCACTGGATGATTAAATGGAGTGGTGTGTAGGTGTGTGGAACTGGAGGTGTTAGGTGCTTTCCAGCAAGCTCCATGCTAAATAGGGATTGGGAAAGGTAAGGGAACTGCCATGTGCCCTGTCACAGTGGCAGGGTCAATACCCAAGATATTTTTAGGCTGGAACTAGCCCAGCTGTGTTCCTGCCTGATATCCCTTAAGTGCTGTATGAGGATGCTGCTGTCTCGTTACTGTCACCTTCCAGTAAGCAGCAATTCCTCACGGATCAGTACAAATACCTGAAGCTGTCTGCTGTGTAACTCGGCTGAGGGAAATTCAATCCTCGGTGCTGGGAACTGCAATACCTGAGCCTAGCTGTTGGCAGATGCTAAATCTGATTTCTGGCAGCCTGGCTCTTTGCTTTGGGAGGGGTCTCTCACTTCTATTACAATTAACTGTTGCCACAAGTCTTTCCCCAGCTGTGGCGCATTCTAAGGCAACAGAGTGATCCCTTCATCAGCTCCTTTGGCACTACCAGCTTCAGGCATTCCCTCTGGAGTGGGATGTCAGAGGGCCATGTGGGATTCTTTAGATGTTGAGTTATCTTCCTCACTGCTTTCAACACCCAAAACTCAACTGAAGAGCCATTTACAGGTTGAGTGTCTGACCTTTGTCCTTGGTATCCTCATTTTTGGAACTTGCTCTTTTTGTTAATACTGTACTTCTCATACTGAATTTATGAGACCCTGGAGGAATGCTGGTCCTTTGGCTTCAATATGAGATCCTGACACACTTTTCTTCAGAGTAGGTAATTGCATGATTGGCTCTTCATGGCTCAAGGTTAGTTTTCTGTGTAAACAGTGAAAACATGACAATTTAGCCAAATGTTGGGGTGTGTAAATAATGTGCTTGAGTGGCTGAGTACCTCTGAGGATTGAGTATAGCATGAAGACAGTACAGATGCCTGGAAAGACACAAATCCTGGTGGATGCAATATTCTAGTGGTGGCAGACTGTTGCTGGGGCTGTATTGACATAGAAATACACCCTAATTAGAGCAGATGAGGCACCTCAGCTTGGATTTTAGTGCTGGGCTAGAGACTAGAATTTAAACTCAGAGTTGCCGAACATTCTGCTGTTTAGCTCATGCTGAAGTCTGGTCCCTCTTTTCTGCTGTGCTAGAAAATGCTGTAGTTGTGTTTTCATTTGTCTGTATCAATATGTCCCGTGGCTATTTCTAATGGGTGGGGTGTTGTGGATATGAGTCTGCTTTAGTTTGCTTTGTCTTCTCCTTTTTAACATGGAAGAAGAATAAGGAGAGCAATGAAGTCTCAACATTTTGACCATGTTTGTGGCCTGGAACAGTGATTATTTTGAGGTCTGTTTTTCAGTGCTAATGTCTTTGCTTGCCTGCAGGCACAGATAATCATCTGTCTGTCAGCTGCTACTGGGAGCTGCTGATGAAATCTTCCTTTGGCTGCTTCCACTACATGCTGAGTAAGAAACTGGCTAATGGTGTGTGTTTGTTCCCATGCAGTGTTTGCCTGGAAAGGGGAGACAGACGAGGAATACTTGTGGTGCATCGAGCAGACCCTGTACTTCAAGGATGGGCAGCCCCTCAACATGATTCTGGATGATGGTGGAGATCTTACCAACCTAGTTCATACCAAATACCCACAGCTGCTGAAAGGTGACTTGTGTTTTGTTTTGACAGGCACAGTTCTGCTTGGGAGACTGCTTGGGGGGGGGTTCTGCAGGAATTCCCTGCTGGTGTAAAAAGGGGTGGGGACAGGCATGTGCAAACAGGCTGTGAGAATTCCTTACAGTTCAAGACCAGAATCTCTTACCTGCAGAAGCTGTTTCTACCTCTGCTCTGTAGCCCATAAGCTGCAATGACCTGTCCTGGCCATCCTTCACTGTGCCCATTACCTGAGAGTGACCACTAGTTCTGCTGTCGTGCCAAAAGCTTCCTGGGAGTGGGCTGTGTTCTAGAACTGCTCAATGTCTGCTTGCAATTAACAATTTTACATTAATGCATTTCTTACCCATCTTCTTAGTGCAGTTCTGAATGAAGTCATGACCACTTGTAGCCTTCCTTGGAAAAGGAACAGTTTTCTACCTTAAATACTCATTCAGTTTGTCAGTGAAGATGCTGATGGAGTGAGGGTTGGGACTCTTGCTTTGATTTGCCTTCAGTGCAAGTTAGTAAAACTGCTCAGTGTAGTGTTGCTAGTATGTGTTTATGTAAAAGATTTATGTGAAGGGAATTTGACAGGACCAGGCTGATCTGTGCCTGGTGAGTATGACAGACTCTCCTTAGCCCTGCCAGTGTCCATCAGCTGTGCTGCAGCAAGACGTGGGTGCCCAGGGTTGTTAAAGGGCACGTTTGGTCTGGGATGTGAAGGAAATTGGGTGGTGATACAGTGGGGTGCATTGGTGCTCTCGTAGAGCTGAGGTAGCTGTAGAAGCCTGCTGGATCAGCTCTCCTCTGACTCGTGCTCTGCTTTAGTAGGAAGATAGGAGGAAAAAATCTGAAGGTGACAGGCTGTGAATAGGGCTGTGTGAGGGGAGTCTGGAGCTCTGCTCCTCATCCATGTGTTGCTGCAGGTAGGGGCACCAGGAAGAGGGAAACTTTCTCTGTGACAGGCCTCACTTTGTCCTTCGTCCTCAGCCTGATGTCACTCATAATGCAGCACTCAACATCTTTGTGTTATTTAAACTGTAATGAAAGGTTTTCATTGGTCTTTACTCAGCCTCTCTTCCGTCAAAGGTCTTGTGCTTCCTGGATTGCCTCTATGTGATATTCATGACCTCTTGCTTTTCCCATGTTTGATGCCAGGAAATACTACAATTGGTCATCCCTCTCTGTTTTCCTTGTGTTTTCAGAGGCCAAAGAAAGTATTTTCCATGTTCATTCTCTGTTTTGCAGGGTTGTTTCCCTGCCATGCAGACCTTGATTGGTGTCCTCGTTCCCAGGGTCTTCGAGCTGAGCTCCTTTCACTTCCAGCTCTCCTGTTGTCCTTCTTTCTCCTCCCCAGCCCTTTTCATCCTCTTGCTTGTCTTGTGCTCCTGGTGTGGGAGGGACTGGCATAATACAGTGCAGTAGGACAATGGCACTTGCACTGTCTCATGTCTTGGCATCCATCTGTAATCTGCCTCTGATAAAAAACATCCCTACTGCCTGGATCTGCTTCCTAAATTCATAGGGATGGCTCTTCCTCTGGGGTTTTAAAGAGTCTAAGGGAGGATGCAATACCTGTCAACTTTTCCCTTCCCAAAATGTGTGGCTGTCTGCACTGGCTGTAGTTGAAAAGCTCCTTGCAGCAGTTCAGTAAATTAAGACCGATTAAGATCTCTGTAGAGGGGGGCAAACTTGATCTGTTTTACCTTCCAGTCCATTGCTCCTTGGAAACAGCAAAACTTCCAGAACGGGACCCACAGAGTAGAGTCTTGATCTCATTTATCTGAGCTTTGTGCTTAGCCCTTTGTTTATATGAGGCAGTGTAGTATCCAATTTTGGTATCTTATAGCTAACAGAGGCTAATATATCCTAAGGGCTTGTGGGGATATCTGACCCCTGGAGGTGGAACAAGAGTGACATTGGCAGAGCACGCACAGTGTGTGGACTGTGAGCATAGGAGACATTTTGGCACGAGGCAGCTGAAAGTGCCATTTGACATTTAAAGGCTGGAATAAGTTTTCTGGGTTAATTTCAGAGGGAATTGTCTTCCATGTTTCAGCTGCTTCTAATTTAAATAGTTCACTCCTAGAGTGCAGCTAACAGTTGAAAGTAGGATTCCTTCAGCTAGGAGATGTGTTAAATATGTGTGTGGAACTGCTCAGTAAGCTTCCCCTCTCCTGAAGTGTGCCTGCGGTTAGAGGGCAGAATGGCCTTTGTACTATTGGCTTATTCCATTGAGCCAAATGCACTTAATACCAAGATAAATAAAGGTAGGAAGGGGGGAAATGAGAACTGACCAAAGGGGAAAGGCATCTGTGCAAGGGAGCTCTCTGGCATCTGTGCAAAAGACCTGGGTGGGGAAGATTGGCTCATTTGTGGTTCATTGATCAGACTTGCTCATTGCTCAGGTCAGAAATACAGGGGTCAGAAATACAGCAAAGCAGGTCTGAGTGTTTAGCAAGGCTGCCTCAGTTTAATTCAACCTTGTCCTTGCTGCAGGCCCTTGTCTGCTCCTCAGTCACTCAGGCATTGACCATGAGTGGTGTAGGCAGCACTTGGGGCAGCTGCAGAGTGGCTTAGACCGGCTGTAAATGGCACCTGGGGCAGTGCTTGGGTGCCTCCAGGGAGGGGAAGCTGTTGGCATACAGGATGTGAGGTCTGCTTAGTGCATGGAAAGAAAATCTGTTAAGCTCAGGACTCTCATCTGGAGAGCCTTTGAAGGATGAGGACTGTCTCCTACTTGCCAGATACACCAGAAGAGAGAGGGCAGGTTTGGACTGGAGGTTCCTGCCACAACCTCCAAGAGCTTTCCTTCACAAGGGGATGACTGTCCTTGATCCAGGCAGTTGCTCTGGAAACGGATGCTTTTGGGACACTGTCTACAGATCCTCCACTTCACTGTGCACAAGGCTGCACTGTGAACTTTAAACTGTCCTCTCCCCTCCAAGCAAGCCCTAAATATGCCAAAGCCTGAATGCATTCCCTCAGCAGGTGGCCGTCAGGGGAGTGGGGCTGTCAAGGGCTCTGTGATGAGACACAAGTGGTGGGGATCAGTCAGCCTAATCATAGAATCACAGAATGGTTTGCTTTGGGAGGGACCTTTTAAAGGCCATTTAGTCCAACCTGCCTGCAATGGGCAGGACACCTTCAACTCAGGTTGCTCAGGGCCCTTTGAATGTTCCCAGGGATGGGGCATGCAGCATTTCTCAGGGCGGCCTATGCTGCCCTCCTTGTAAAAAAAAAAAAGCTGCCCTATATCTAGTCTAAATCACCCTCTTTCAATTTAAAGCCATCCCCCCTTGTCCTGTTGCAACAGGCCATGCTAAACAGCGTGTCCCCATCTTGTAAACCCACTTGAAGTACAGAAAGGCTGCAGTGAGCTCTCTCTGGAGCCCTCTGTTCTCCAGGTTAATCAAGTTCTTCTCTAATGCTGTTGTTCCAGTTTCCTTCATGTGCCACAGAGTGGTCTAAGGAGCAACAGGAGGGTCTCATGGCTCATTCTCAGGCTTTACCTGGGCTTGGACTAGTTCACACTGGATTTTTTTAGCAGTGAGGACAGGTTGGGACTGGACTTGGCATCTGTGAGTGAGCAGTGCCCTGAGAGCCAGGAGGGCCTAACCTTGTTCTGGGGGCATCGGGCACAGCATTGCCAGCCAGGCCAGGGAGGGGATTGTTCTGCTCTGCTCTGGGCTGGGGCAGCTTCACCTTGCATATTGTGTGTAGTTTGGTCACTGCAGTATAAGAAAGATATTAAACTGTTAGAGGGTGTCCAAAGGAGGTCAGGAGGATGGTGAAGGGCCTTGAGGGGGGAAGCCATATGAGGAGTGGCTTGAGGGCACTTGGTCTGTTCAGCTGGAGGAGACTGAGNGGGCTGCGCGGCCGGGCCGAGGGGCTGCCCCGAGGTGTCAGCAGAGGGCGCTGCGGCGCCGCGGAGCGCGGCCGGCGGCGCTGCTGGTGCCGGCGCCTGTACCGGGGCTGCCCCGGGCACCGATCCCGGGCACCGATCCTGTCCCCCCGCGCAAACCAACCCCGAGGGGCTGCGGCAAAGCACCTGCCTGCCTTCCCCCAGGAGCCGGGCTGCTACAGCCTGCTAGGGAGTCTGGGGGTACCGCACCAGAGGGTGCAGAGGTGTGTGGCTCTGAGGCGCATCCTCTGGTGTTTCTGCAGTTGTTTGAGGGTTTTCATCTCCTCCTTGCTCTCTGCCAAGTGTTTGTTTAACTTAGCCCCTAGGAGCTGCTCCCAGCACCTGGATGTCCTGGTTTTCACATTGACTCTGTCTAAGGTGAATCCTTTTACTCTCCCCACAGGAATTAGAGGTATTTCAGAAGAGACAACCACTGGGGTTCACAACCTGTACAAGATGAAGGCCAGTGGGACCCTGAAAGTGCCAGCTATCAATGTGAATGACTCTGTCACCAAGGTAATACTGACAGAGCCCTTCTGCATTGTTCTGCTCTCTGACCAGCTTGGTGTTGGGATGTTGTCATTCCCATGAAAGTATTCCTTCTCTTGCTGAGCTTCTTCTGACCTGGCTCTGAACAGACATTTCCGCCATATCCTAAAAATGAGCCCTTAATGTCTCTAATGGGACATGCCATTGTAAATACCCTGTTGTCAGAATATCAAGGGCTTTTTGTGTGTAAGAATGTACATTCTTCTGCTTTTTAATAATGTGGAAACACCTTTGGAGATCATGGCTCCTGGGGCACAGTCAGTTCCTGTGGCAAGGACCCTGTCCTCACTCTTAAGTACAGAATCACAGGATCAGTTAGGCTGGAAAAGACCTCTGAGATCATCGAGTCCAAGCTATGACCCAACATCACAGTATTATCTAGATCACGGCACTTAGCACCACATCCAGTCTTTCCTTATGCACTCCAGGGACAGTGACTCCACCACCTCCCTGGGCAGCTCATTCCAATGTCTAATCACCCCTTCTGTGAAGAAGTTCCTCCTAAATAGCTTAAAGCCCCCAGGGAGGTGTCAGGTACCAGCTGGAAAAGAGAGCATGACCTGCATGAGCTTGTGCTGGTAAGGGTTGGTTGGTCAGCCTGTGGTTGATCTCTGTCAGCAGCAGTTAAAAAGGAGAGGGCAGGAGGGAGATATTTATCCCTTGCTTAGCTTTGGTACTGCTTTTGAGATAAACCCTGGTGAACTGTGGATGAGGTGGAATGATGTTTAAAGGGTGCTGGTGGTTTTTGGCTGCAGATGAATTATAGTGGGAATTAAAGATGTACTAAAGGTTTATGCATCTTGATGTTTTTTAAGTCTAGTTACTGAATCTATTTCAAGTTCCCATGGAAACTTATCCTGTTGGGTTGGCAGTTGTCATGTTTGGCCTGCCTGTTCTGCAGTTTGCTGTCTCCTTTTTGCTCACTAAGATGCACCTGACACTTACTTCGTGGGTAGTGGGCTGGAATCCAGTTAGTGTTGGAAGAAGTTTGTTTCTTTACATCCTTTTCACCCAGATTTGTGCCTCTTGCATAATAATTATTAATACTGTTTAGTAGATTTGGACATTCATATGTTTCTAACAAAGCCTCTTGAGGGGATTTGGGATTCTAGTGCCAAACAAGTGCTTGTTCTCAAGGACTGGTTGGTATTTATACAGTACAAGATTTGCACTAACCACAATTACAGATCTCTCGGAAAATGTGCAACTGAGCTGACAAGTTTTGCTCTCCCAGTCTCACATTTCCAGTTGGTGCCAGGTTCCTGTGCTAACATTTGGAGAGAGAAGGCAGGCACAGCAGCCAGTTCTGTTCTTCCCTTCTGCCACTCAAATGTATTTTGGGTGGGACAGATGTCTGCATCCAGCACTCTGCTCTCCTGCTGCATGGGAATACACAGACACCTGGAAGGCTTTGATTGCAGTTGGGGGATTTGGTGATGAGGAATCAAATCTGACCCTGCCGCTTTCCTCCACGCTGCAAGGAAAATCTTCAGGACTAGGAAAGAGGGATATCAACTGGCACTAGCTTTAGAATTTGAAGGATGGGTAACACAATTTTCTGAAATATTAATGGCAGATATGCCTCTGATAATGTTTATAGGCACTGAGCCAGAACTTCTTGATCTGAGATATAATTTGTTACACTTTAGTCAGTTTCTGCCATGGGCAGTTTATCCCATTTCTATTCATACTTAAAAGAGCTGCAGGTGTTGTGGGTGCACCTTCCACTAGACCAGGTTGCTGCCTCTGGGAATTTATTCTTAAGATTGCCTGTAGCAGAGAGTGCTGTGTTAAGTGAAAACAAGAAGGATTGGTGCTCAAAGGCTGTAGAAAGCCAGCACAGGCTTTGAGAGCAGAATTTTGCTGTGAATGGTGAATTCTCCTTGGGGAGCACAGCAGTACATTTGTAGCCAGACTACAACTAGTTACAGACCCAGAAAAAAATTCTGGGGCTCTGTAACTCCCCAAATTATCAAATCTGTTTGTACAGCCCCTCTTCCTGGTCAAAACAAAAGGTCCAAGGAGAAGAAGGAGTGTTAGAAAAATCAGTACAGCAAGGTGTGTTTCTGAGTTTAGGAGGGTGTTCAAGGGCTGACGTAGTATTCCATGTCTGACTTAGCTGGGCTGTTTTGATTTGAGAATCTGGCTGTTAATGTCATGTGATAACGTTACAGTAGGAGGACGTTGTGTGATGGGGCATTAGGAGATGAAAGCCAGGGGTTCCTGGCTGCAGTGACCACTATTGTGAATGGCTCCTTGCTGGATTTTTCCAAATCCGAGCAATAGTGAGGTCTTGACATTATTAGGGTAACTCTTCATGGGGGAAGAAATTCTAATGAGGGAATTTTGATCTTCTGGGGCTGCAGGAACCAGTTTCTCCTGGTTGATGTGGGCAGCTTGCTGCTCTGCAGGCTGGATGTGACTTGGAAAGATGAGATGATATGCTGCTGGTGTGTTTTGCCTTCCTGTGGCACTTGGTTCAGTTATCATCTGATAAACAGCAGCAGAGAACTTGTGAACATCTGGTTTAGAAACTCAGACCTACATTGGTGTGAAAGACATTTGATAAATTTAGGTTACCACTAACAAGTTTTTAACAAGTGCAAGCCCTGGTCAGTAGACACAATGAAATTTATGAAATGCTTCTCACCACACTGAAGCCTGTGTCTGATATAACTTCATAGACTGAAACTGGATAAATAAAAACATCAAACCAGGTTCTCTTTTTCCTATCCCTCATGGTGGTTAAAGTATTTAAGTGACTCTTGTAGTACTTGCACATAAGTCCATTTTCTTTCTCTAGGGACATTTCACTTGAGTGGCTTTCATCTGTTCTGAAACAGCTTCCTTTCCTTCCTCAGAGCAAGTTTGATAACCTTTATGGCTGCAGAGAGTCCCTCATCGATGGCATCAAGCGTGCCACAGATGTCATGATTGCTGGGAAGGTGGCAGTGGTGGCAGGATATGGGGACGTGGGCAAGGGCTGTGCCCAGGCCCTGCGGAGCTTCGGAGCCAGAGTCATCATCACCGAAATCGACCCCATCAACGCGCTCCAGGCAGCCATGGAAGGTGGGAGCTGAAGCAGAGCAGGAATTTGGGCATCTGACAGGGTCTCTGCATGTCAGCGTAGAGCAATCAATGAGATCTGGCCAAGAAAGGTTCAGTGGATTTCAGCCCTGTCCCTGCTGAGGTAGAGTTGAATCCAGTGTAACTATAGGAATTCTTTCCTTGCAGTAAGGGGTTTGTTACTAAAGGCCTTGAAGGTGTGTTTGGAGTCAAGGATTCAGAGATGGTAGTGGGGTAAGACTGAGGGAGTGTCCTCAGATTGTGCAGTTCTAACCTCCAGTGTGGGATAAGATTTCGCTGGAATTAAAACACTAAAAAACACAAGGCCTTACTCTTGGTGGAATTTTTTTGGAGAGCAGTGCCATGCTCTCTGTCTCTCCAGCTGACCTCAGGGCATGCTCTGGAGCTGTGCTCCTCTTCTGTGGGTGCTTCATGTAACTGTGCTTCTCGGTACCAGTTTATCCCATTTCTGTTCATGCCTGACAAGAACTGCAGGTGTGGTGGGGGCAGTTTTGCAAATTTGACCCCCTGAATCCAGTCTGAGTGCTGTGCCAGACCGTACCTCTGGACATTAAATGCATAGATCCACAGATTTTAAAAGGGTGAGGGATTAATGGGTTTTGTGCCTTGTTGGTGTTTAGCAAGACCAGTATCCCACTACCTTGCATCATCCCTAGGCCAGGTGTTGACAGAAACATTTGACTCATTCTTTCTCTGTACTTTTCTACTTCCAGTATTGTGTCCCACTTGTTAATAAATGTTGGTGGTTGTGTAGAGAAGTAACTTTTTCTCTTTTTAGGTTATGAAGTTACAACCATGGAGGAGGCCTGCAAAGAGGGCAACATCTTTGTCACCACCACTGGCTGCACTGACATCGTGCAGGGCAGGTATGGCCAAGCCACTTGCTTTAGTGAAAGCATACGTGTACAGTTAGATTTCTTTTTTAAATACAATCATAACCTGTCAGCAGTATCGTGAGGGTTAGCACACAGTCCGATTTCTGGACATCAGAATTTAGCAGGAATTTAGTGAGAAATTAAGCCTTTGGCCTTTCAGTTTTGTTGGATGTTGCCAGATTGCAGTTGTTCCTGGCTCATGGAATGTAATGATGGAGAAACAAAAGCTGCAGAGGGATAGATTACATTTTGGAGAATGAGGGCATCAGGGCTGAATTCTGTGTTAGGCCAGACAAATGTGAACAGAAGAGGAGGCAGGTAAAGGTTGAAAGTGATTCCATCTGTGGGTGCATATAGCAGCTGAAACCAGCCTGTTCTCAATGAACTGCCCTGTAGGGTTTGATTACTGCTTCTTAGATCTCAGTTTCTAGCCCCACAAACTCCTTCCTTTCATTGCCATTGACTGCGCATGTTGTAATGGAAGATCAGATTAGGTGGGAGGAGATCAGGCCATTAGTGTCTAGAGATGTAAAACTGCTGGGAGCTTCAAAGTCATGAAGAAAATGATTTCTCCTGTGTAAGAAGGAGAATAACTGCAGGTATTTGTTTTGACCAATCAAACAAAATTTTACTACTTTCCATACTGGGAAAATACTTTCTCTCCAGGAAGCTCTTATATCCTTGGGAAATGTCCTTCCCTAGAAGCTTGAAAGTCTTTTCCAGGAGGCTTCCCATGCCTGGAGGGGTTACCAGCCCCACGCACCTTGTGAGAGTCCATGCAGTTACTGAGCTGGGCACTTGTCAAGGCTGTGGATTGGAGCATCTGCTGAGGGAGAAAAATGTGTGGATTAACTTTTGATACAACTTTTTTTCTTTTGCAGGCACTTTGAGCAGATGAAGGATGATGCCATAGTGTGTAATATTGGCCACTTTGACGTGGAGGTTGATGCCAAGTGGCTGAATGACAACGCAGTGGAGGCAGTGAATGTCAAACCTCAGGTGAGGCAGCCTTTGCACAGGCTCTCCTGCTGGGAAAAAGCAGTAGCTACTCAGTGTCGGTTTGTAGAAGGGAGAGTATTTCTCTTCAGGTTCCTTGGTGTTTCTAGCTTTGTTGGAAGCCACTGTTGCTCTGGTCAGAATGCAGATTCTGCTAACCTGGAACAAGCTGCACATGATATTCTTGGGTTTGCGTTAAAGCAATTGTTTCCAGCCAGTGCCCAAGTTCCTCAGGGTGATCTCTGGGGGGCAGTGCCTGGTATGGATACATCTTTCTCCATGTGTTCCCTCTTCCTTGAGAGACAGGAGCCTGCCCTTAGTGCTGGTTGTGTAGACAATTAATTGTATCAAGTCTATTCCTTATGGGAAGTCAGCTTTGATGTTTGGGGCATGGGCAGGGGGTGTGCAAATGTGCTTGCTTTGATAGCCCTGAGCTGAAAACAATGCCAGATCTCAGCTTCAGAAAGCAAAATGGAGAAGGAATCCAGAGCAGACCATTAGAGATGCCATAAAACTTAAGAGCAGAGCCCATGGATTGCCTGGTGCCTGATCTGAATTTCCTCTTGTGAAGCTGTTTGCTCATGTACTGCTCTGCAGCAGAACAGTTGTGGTCCTAAAGGAATGTCAAGGGAATGTGTTTTGGGTTTGAAAAAATTGTTCGTTTTCAAAGAGTGTGGTTTTTTAATCTACTCTGAGACTGAAACCTCAGGAAAGCCTATCTGGAGCTCTGCCAAACTTGGGTTTCTCTTCCAGACTTGATGGCTTCATTTTAGAAACCTGTGTGGGCAGACCAGGCAGGATGTTTTATCCATGCTCAGCTTGCATGTCCACCATGTATTTGCTTTAAGCTGTGGCTGTAGCTACACAAGGAAGATCAGAATCTGAAAATTTCAGCTTTTCAACTGTGTGTCTTAAAGCAGAGAAACAAAACTGAGCTAGATCAAAACTGTTTTGTGACACCAGCACTGAGGGAGAACATCACATAAAGCAAACCAGGCTTTACCTGACTTGGTGTGGGACTTGTGGCTATCTTTGAAGAGGGAGTGTCCTTGCTGATAGCAGGATTCTGGGACAGGTTTTGTACTTTTTAATAGCACCACACCCAAACATACCTCTCAGATCTCCATCTGCCCTTCTAGTTTTCATAACTCCCCTGTGGCTTGTTGGCCACCCACATCAAAGTCTTACTAGGCAGTTGTGAGGGGTGTGTTGGGACAATTTGCATGGCCTTAACCAGGTCTGAAGTTACACCCTCAAGTTCTCACTATGTTCAGGTTGGTTCTTGCCCATGGCCTTAGTGGAGCTGACTGTGCTCAGCAGCTCTTGTCCTAGAGGAGCCCACAGGTACCTGCCTGCTTTCTGGTAGCTCTGGTTGTTTTAAAACTAAACCTTGGACTGCTTGAAGAATAAACACTGTTGAAGGTTTAATTGGGTGTTAATATGGCACCACACAAACTACCTGCACAGAGGCAGTAAATCCCTTTTAATATGCTTTGCTTGATATGCTTTGATATGCTTTGAGGAGCCAGTCTGGCATTGATCAGAATGCAGTAAGGTGCAGTGTAGTCCCAGGTATGAAAACTGTTAACAAGTTTTTGGTTTAAAAAAAATTAAATTACCTTTTGAAACGGGTGGAATTGGGGTCAGGGTTGTCCATATGGATTAATGGTGAAGAAATCTAACTTTCTAAATATTCAAATTTGTACTAAAACCTGACAGTTTCTTTTCTGTATCCTGAACCAGAGAGGGGAATATAGTACAAGAGCAAAAATCCCTGGCTTTCTGTGAAGACATCTGTCTCTTGATGAGAGGATTAATGCCAGAGCTGAGGGTTGTTAACTTCAGCTGGAGGTACAAAGTAATTGAGACTGTGTCCAGCATGGAAGTTTCAGTACCAGTGCTGGGCTGATGTAAGAGATGTTTAATACTTTAATAAGAAAAACATTTTGCTGTGCCATTCTGGCTCCTGTGATGCTTTCAGAGGACAGTTAAGGAGGAAGTAGGCTTATTACTGAAAAGCTGGCAGGTTGGTTTGGCTCTGGGTTTGCACCGCAGCCCTGCTCAGCTGTGTTTGGGTATCAGAGACTGACCTGCAGCACAAACTCAACTCGAGAGGGGAAGGGAAGGTCAAGGTCAGTGAACTTCAGCTCATAAATAAACTATTCCCATGTAGTGTGCAGGGAAGTGCAAAGCAGCCAGAAAGTCCAGAACCAGGTAAATTCCCATGGGGAAAAGGAGGAGGCGTTGTCTGAGTGTAGGGAGGAGCTTGTTGCTTGGATAACTTGCATTCTACTTCTGGAGCAATTTCTTGAGCTTATGAATGAGCCTGTTTATCTGCCTGTATATGGGATGTGTTTCCACACTACTGACTTAAGCCTCTGCTGGTACCACTACTACTTTATATTTATTTCTGTGCATTAATTTTACATTTTCTGTGTTCCCCTGTGCATTGAATGACTCCTGTTAGCACAGGTTGCTGAAGGTGTGGGGTTCTGTGCACAAGCCAGCAGCTGTCCAGGGGCAAGTTGTGTGGATATTATGTAAGGATATAAGATTTTGACACCTAAACTGCCCAATTCAGACTTCAAAATTGAAATGCTACTTTAACTGCTCAACTATCTTTTTAGTAGTTCAATCTGTAAATGTAATGTTTGTTATAAGTAATATTGTAGCTGTTCTCAGGATTTTTCATGTTCTGCCTCCCATCTGGTTCCTTCTTTGTTTTGTTGCTTCCTCCCATAATCTCCTTATGGCCCATATGTTGTTTTTTGGGTGGACTGAGCATGCCACTGGTGGTCCACAATGGAGAATTGGCATCCAGAATAACTGCAGCTGCTCAGTGGGGATCATTCTTACCCCACCTGCTGAGTGCTTTTGGGCAGGAGAAATTGAGACTGATGTAGGGCTGCTCTTTGAGGTGGTTACTGCCTGCATGTGTTGTGCTGAAATCACAATAATCTGTCATGTGAAGAAGCAGAAAATGGTGCTGTGATTGAAGCATAGCTGAGGCAGGCAGGTGGAGGCACAGACCTGCTCTGAAGGCAAAATACCTGTTACAGAAAAAATGGTTTGTGTTGGTTTGCTCTTGACATCTCTGCTAAAGTCCTGCATGAAGATGTTTTTTCAGAAGATGGTATTGTTACAATTAAAGCTTCATCCCATGTGGCTTTTAACTTGCAGGCCAAAGCTTTAAGAACAAAATTGAAAATGATGTGTTTTACTTAATATTAAATAACTTTTAGCTTTTAAATACAGCTGTGGGGAGGGACCCTTTTAGGTCTGTCACAGTTGCTGTGCTGACAAAAGATAAATGGTCTGAAGCATTAGATTTTAAGTTTTTCCGAACTTACGTTTTAAGTATTTCCAAACTGCTCTACTCCCAAATGCTTGGTATGACATGAGCAATAAATACCAGTTAATACTGAATATTCTTGTGACTTGTGGGCCATATTGGTGTTTCATTAATTGCTTTCATATTGTAATCTCCTCCAGGGTAAAGGCAGGGCAGAGAGAGCTACTGAGAGGTGGAAAGGAGAAGCAGGGTTGAGTTTAACATTGCAGGAGTCCAGTCTGGCCCAGGCAGTTGGGACACATGCTAAGTGACATTATCTATCTCCTGAGCTGTGTGGGACTCTCAGGGCTGAGGACCTGTCTCCTTAGCCCATTTGAGCCTGGATTCTGTGTGCAGAGTCCTGATGTCCCTGGGGTAGCTTGGGGAGGATCTTACCTGTGATCCCCCAAGAGCAAAGGAGGGTACACCAGGAGCCAGGACAGCTGTTTGTTGTATGTGCTGGCCTTGCAGAGGTGGGACCAGTTCCAGGGGACCTTCAGCAGGCTGAGGGCTCTGGCTGTTACCCTGTGTTAGATGCCAAGGCTCTGGACTGCTGCATGCAGAGGTGTTCCCTCTTCCCTGTCTCCCCACACCAGTTGTGACCACTGGGCATAGATGAACTGGGATTTACTGCAAGCAGCACATTCCCACCGCAGCTGGCTGGGACTACACCCACGTGGAAAAGCCAGGAAAACTGGGGAGCTGGTTGAATAAATTGGGGAGCTGGTTGAATAAATTGGGGAGCTGGTTGAATACGAAGCAGATGCCAAGATGGGTGTGCTGTGAAGCCCAGGGTTGCCGCAGGCTTTGCAAACACTGGCTGGGATTGAGGGAGGGGTGTCTCTGTTATAATTAAAGTGCTGCAGTGCTGGATTGCTGAGGGGGAGGGGGGCCCCCCAGGTTTGCCCTGTGCCTGACGTGGCCGTGGCACTGCTGCTCCCACAGGTGGATCGCTACACCCTGCGCAACGGCCGCCACGTCATCCTGCTGGCCGAGGGCCGCCTGGTCAACCTGGGCTGTGCCATGGGCCACCCCAGCTTCGTCATGAGCAACTCCTTCACCAACCAGGTGCTGGCACAGATCGAGCTCTGGACCCACAGTGACAAATACGCCGTGGGGGTCCACTTCCTGCCAAAGAAGGTGAGTGGCAGCCACACAAAGGTGCTGGTAAGGAAGCCAACTTCAGCTGTGGCTTTGTTTGTGCTTGAACTCACTTTCCTGCTGAAGGTTTTTGTTGCCGAGTGGTTCTGTCCTTCAGGGGGTGTTTGGCTTTGGGTGTGCTGGGTGTGAATGGGCTGTTCTTTTGTGTGCAGAACTGGGACTTACCTGACCTGTGACAGAACACCCAGGCACTTTTTGACTTCTCTAAGGTGCTGGGAAGCCCTGTGCTGCCTCAGGGTAGCTGGAAAGCTTCTCCCAACCAGCTTGTTCCTTCTTCAAGACTGTCCAGCAGCAAAGTGTAGTGGGCAGAGTTGAAGCTGGAGTGAAACTGAATCCCTTTTACTGGGGTTGATAGAGTCCTGATCCCATTTGCATCTGAGAGAGGTTATCACAATCTGGTTCTAATAACTTCACAAAATATTAGTGACAGATTTCCTGAGATTTCCCTTTAAACTTATCTCTGCATTCTTTGTTCTTGGAAAAGTCTGGATCATGTCACAGCTTGCAAATTCCTTTTAGAAAACTAACCTGGTTTTAATTTTCCAAAACAAGCCTGAGAATTTGAGATGATTAATGGAAAAAGATGCTAGAGTTAAATCGCACTGCCTTTGGAACACAATCAGGTGTGAAAGTAAATGTGAAAATACTTTCCATTTGGGAAGTAGAATGTGTATGTTTGGGCTTACTAATGAGGTGTTTTCTGAAGGACTTAAATTTCCAAACTCATCAGTTAAGGATCAAGAGAGGCATACCAGAAATGCAGTGTAGGAGTTGATCAGCAAACTGCCACATAATTGTCTTCAGAGGAACAGTCTTGTTGACAGTTCTTTTGAAAATGATAGCCCAGTGTTGTTGATGAAATGTGGCTTCATCCTGTCACTGAATAACAATTTTTAGTAAGCATAATTGAACTGGAAATGAGAAGTAATGCCCAGAGCAGTTAAACACGGAGTTGCCTGTTAGGGGAGCATATGGCAGTGATCTCCTCAGGTTTATCCACTGTGACAAAACACTCTTGACTCTCTGTGCCTCACTGAGGGCTTTATTCAAAGAATATAGCAGTCTTCCTTGTCAGAACCAACAAAAGAGCTTTCTCTGATTATTTTCTGGGTTAGTGCCTTTCCTTGCTCTGTGCAATTGCTTTGAGGTCCAAATGTAAAACTTAACAATTGCCAAGTACCTTACACTGCACTTTCTTTTGACTGCAAGAATATTGCTTTGATCAACCATTACAAATGAGCACACATTTCTGCAATGTGTGTTCCTGGAAATCTAGGAAAACTCTTGTCTCCATGTTCTTGGCACCAAATCTGTCCTGCTCAGCTTTGATTTTAAGGTGAGAATGTCTGCTTACCTTCATCTAGATTTGTGTGTCTGCTATATCTAAGTCTTGAAGTCCCCAAGCTGAAGCAGCTGTGAAACAACTGATCCCTGCTGCAGTTTGAAAACCTCGTCTGGGAATTGTCAGGGACTCAGTTCCTTTTCAAGTGGGTGGAATCTGTCTTAAATTCACTGGAAATACACCTATGAGAGTTTCGTATGTCAGTCTAATCAACCAGATATGAATCCAATTTCTGACCCCTCTTTATTTGTTTCTTGGCATCTTGACAGGATGTACTAGGCTTAAATACTTGTTTCCCTTCTAAACACAGGCGTTCCCCTTAGGTTTTCTTTCTTTCATGGTTTTCCTGACTCTTTGGTGGATTCCATTTTTCACCTCCACATTATTCAACCATTTCCTCTTCGCTTTCTAATTTTGTTTTGTCACCTTTGGCTGTGCTGGTTCCCAAGAGATGCTGGCAGTTCCACAGTGGTTACTGTGAGCAGGCTGAGCTGCAGTGATTTACACTCTGTTCAGATGGAGCTTTTTATCTGGTTCATGGGATTATTTCAGAGTAGTGGCTTTGTTACCACAGTCCCTTGGAGGGGGAAATCCAGGACTAGTTTTTGAATCATTGAGGCCCTGCTGGTTCCCACAAGCTGCAGGTTCGGCCCTTGATTGTTTTGTTGATTTACTGCCCTTCAGTTATATTCCAGCCTTTCATGTCTACTTAACTGAGATGAGGGAAATATTGCCAGTCTTTGCTGTGCTGCTGGCTTTTAGCCTTACCTTGTATCTGTTTCCTTAGCAATGATTGCCTGTGTTTTGCAGGAATTACAAATGGTCAAACTTGTCCTTGATTCCTGCTTGTGCTGTCCTTTCTACCTCTGAATATCCCCTGTGGCTGTACATCCCCCTCTGACACAGCAGCTCGTTCACCATCCTCCTGTTTGTTTTCTGATTCTCCTGTACCAAGCTCCTGGAGCACCTTCCAACTTCATACATTCTCCAGTTTCTTGAGTTTACACACCTGCCTGACACCTCTGGGATAGAGCAATTATGTCAACCTTTCTGAGCTTGTGTCCTACAGCCCACCTTGGTTTTATTCTTCGTGAGGACAGTGCCAGCAGATACAAGTAGTCTTGCTGAACTGGAGATTCTGGAATAAATTTCATTATTCATGTGCCCCTAAAATGGGATATCTGGAAAGGACAGGATTTTTTTTCCAGTGTTAGGACCTACATAATATTGTAGGATGACAGTGTAGTATGTCCAGGTGTCTTTGTAGTGGAAACTGGGGCTTAATCATTCTAGCAAATTGGATATTCTTATCTCTGAAGAGTTTGATCTCTGTTCTTTGCTTGCTGGATGGATGTGAATGTGTAAATGAGATTGAAATGGGTTTGATTATATAAAGTTTTGTCTCACTTAAACTTAACTTGACTCCCTCAAAAGCACAAGGCTCTTCCATCTGAATGCAGGTCTGTGCTCAGACAGGTGAGGGATGTTGGCAGGAACAAAGCTGTGTCACTGTAAGTCCCTCTTGGGGCTGCTGTTGGTTTCCACGTATTCATTTCTCCCTCTGGACTGTGACTTCCTGAACTAATAGGGCTCTGTTCTCTTAATATTCTTGTCTCAATGTTTTGTTTTCCAGCTGGATGAAGCCGTGGCTGCTGCTCATCTGGACAAGCTGAGTGTGAAGCTGACGAAGCTGAGTGACAAACAGGCCAAATACCTGGGCTTGTCCAGAGATGGGCCCTTCAAGCCAGACCACTACAGATACTGAGCAGGTGGCACTTACCCAAAGACCAAAGTGCAGGGATAAAACCTTCCAAAGCTCTTGTGTGTGCTGGGCTTCTGAGGACAAGCCTTTTGCCATTTTCCTCTCAGTGCTGCACAACCCCTCCTCTTACCAGGGAACCTTCAGGGTTTTGTCAGTGGAAGAGGATCACTGACTCCTGGAATTAGAATTAGGTTACTTAGCTATTGTCACAGTGAAAAGGATCCTATGCACCTTTTGTTGGTTTCTAATGCTCCAGTAAGGGGAGCAGGACAGAAGGTGGCTAAATGAGAATGTGTAGTCTTGCCATACAAGTGGCTGACAGCTTTGAACAGGCTCACCAGTGAGGTGGGGAACGGTTTCTGTAGGGAGATACTTTTGCCATGCCCTGCTCCAGTCGGGTGAATCCCATTGAGAGACTGGCAGTGTCAGGCCCCTCTCCACAACAGTGCCCTGGTAAAGTGCATATTGTGAAACTGGAGGAAATAGGGAGGATGTGGGTTGCTTGGTCTCTGTGCTGCAAAATCAGCTTAGCCTCCTACCCAGAGATAAGAGCTGGAGTTTTTTCCTGGGTTAATTTACTCCATTGGTTTTAGTCAGAACAAAGACCCATTTTGTGCTTCTGCCATACCAGCTTGAGGAGGGGTGAGGCAAGAGAGACTTTTAGCAGCCTACAAGTGTGTTGTGAGCAGCTGAGGAGCCACTGAGAGGATGCTTGGGTTTAGGGACCTTGTTCAATCCTCTGCAGACACCAGCAGCACACTGCTACCCCCAACTTGATTTCTCCGAGTTGTCATGTCTGCTGTATCATGTTTGTCACTGACTTCAAGTGCTTTTATTAAAGATCTGACTGTGGCCTGACTTGTTTTGTGCAGTGAGATGTTTTGGGGTTTGCCATGGGTTTGTTTACCTTTGTGGGATCCTTAAGCTACTGAAAATATTTAATATGGGGTGTCCTCAAGGCAAAAGCCAATGCTGTGGCAACTCTGCATCTTGTGCTGGGGCTGGGAGAAGCTGCTCCTTGGGAAATATTTGAAGGGCTGCATCTTACAGGAAAGTCCCTCTGCCCACACAGAATTATTTCCACATATCATGGAAGGTCTCTCTTGCCACTGTCGTCTTCAGTCAGCATTGTACTGGAGACCACCTCTGTTTCTGGATGTCAGAAGATGAAAGGTTTGGAATGATACAAAGTGCTTGAAGTTCTCAGATTCGTGCCCAAACCTCCCTGAGCAGTTGGAACAGATGGTGTGGAGTGTGAACTGTTGGAGGAGGAAACAAAAGAGATGAGTAAACAATGTGTTGCTGAGTGCAACTTTTTTCATGGTTTTGTTTTGCACTGACCTCTAAAAAGCACCAATTTGAACTGAATTTGGGTCCCACAGAGGCACCATAAATGATTCCATAATCAGTAATGGTAATTATCCTCTAAAGAGACACACAGCAGCTGCAGTACACAACTAAATGTAGATGATGTGCACCTTGTGCTTGTGGCACAGAGTAACCATGGTGGAAAATGTCAGTGGGGTAGAACAAATGCAGTAGGAAAATAAGGACCGTTGGTGTCCTTATTCCTTAGTTTCCACTACTTGGGCTTTGGCGTCTCAACCCATTTCACAGCTGAAATCTGCTCTGCTGAAGTGCAGGGTTGTAATTCTGCTCTTGGGTTCCTAGAATTCAGTTAGGGAGGGCCAGCTGGAGGTCTCTGGTTCATCCCCGTCCTCGTACCAGGGCCATGCTGAGATGAACTTGCCCAGGAGCATTTCAGTTGTCTTGGGGCAGATCACATCACCTCCTTAGGCTTCTCTCCCAGAACGTCACCACCTTCTGGTGAAAGCATTTTTCTGTACATTTAACTGGAATTTCCTGTGTTACAGCCTGTGCTGGCTGCTTCATTTTATTCCTCTGCACCTCTGGAAGGGGCTAGTTCCATCTTCACTACACTCATGATTCCGTAGACAAATCAGGGAAGCGTCCAGATGCCAGCAGCATGACCGGGTCTGAAACATCTCATCTGCTTTGCAAGGGCCAGAGCCAGGGCACTGAAGTACCACTGTGAGAACAAGAACTGTCCAGTGCCTTCCTAGCACAGCGTTTTTATTAACCAAACTAATGAAAATCTGCTTTGCTGCTGATAATCCACTAGTCTGAACAAGTTAGCAGTGTGGGATTTTGCTGGTTTGATTTGATAAAATGCAGAATTTATATTTGGAATATATTTGTTAGGTCTTGTATTTATTTTTTGCTGTTGTTGAAGAGGACTAGATCAAACATGCCCTGATAAAATCACTGGCAGAATTTCTGTGCTTCCCTCCCAGTCCTGGCAGTGCAGTTGTGGTTTGGTCTGCAGCAGTGCTGTGCCCAGTACCTGTCAGCAGAGTCGTTTGGGAACTGGAACTGCAATAGGAGCATGCTGAATATTTTTGTTCAGCCTTTTTTTGTGCACTTCACATTCTTTAGGTACAGCTGTTCAGCCTCAGTGGGCCATCTTAGTTCTCACTGTGGTATGAGCTCTTTGAACTCTTTCTCAAAGGGAATTTTGAAGAATCTTTGCAGTAAAATACACAGATTTCCATTTCAGAAGTGTTTCAGGATGAATGCAAGACTTTGAAACCTGACCTTTGGTGTAGCAGCTGATTTCCTTTGAAAAATACATGTTGCTGTTTCACGTTGTGACTCCCTGCTGGTTTCTTAATGTGTACAATCCACATTACAGCACAAGTGTGCCCGGGTGGGTGCAAGGAGGCCAAGGGCACCCGGGCTGTCCTGGCACTGGTGTGTCCAGCAGGACCAGGGCAGTGCCTGCCCCCTGTGCTGGGCACTGCTGAGGCCCCACCTCGAATCCTGGGGTCAGTTTTGGGGCCCCTCACAAGAAAGACCTGGAGGAGCTGGAGCATGTCCAGGGAAGAGAATGGAGCTGGGGAAGGGGCTGGAGCCCCAGGAGCGGCTGAGGGAGCTGGGAAAGGGGCTCAGCCTGGAGAAAAGGAGGCTCAGGGGGACCTTGTGGCTCTGCACAACTCCCTGACAGGAGGGGGCAGCCGGGGGGGTCGGGCTCTGCTCCCAGGGAACAGGGACAGGAGGAGAGGGAACGGCCTCAGGCTGGGCCACGGGAGGTTCACGTTGGATATTGGGGAAAATTTCTTCATGGAAAGGGTGGCCAGGCATTGGCACAGCCTGGCCAGGGCAGTGGTGGAGTCCCCATCCCTGGAGGGATTCAAAAGCTGTGTGGATGTGGCTTGGATGTGGCTTGTCCCCTGTGGATGGGGACAGGGGTTAGTGTCGAACTTGGAGGTTCTGGGGGAATGGTTGGACTCGATGGTCTTAAAGGTCTTTTCCAACCTCAATGACACTGAAATCACTCAGCCCTATTGCTTGCTTGCTCTTTATTGGCAGGAGCACCTCTGATGTCACTCAGAGTTTCACTAAATCAGTCAGAACTAATTTTTCACTCTTTTCTCTTTGTTTTCAATCCATATGCAATTAATTCAGAGTTCACGGTACCCTGAGGTCGGGCATCTAGACTGCCTCAATACAGATTGCCAGACCCATTGTGGCTGCTTACAATGGTTTTAGCAGGAGCTAATGAATAAAGAATAGCACGGAGGAGAGCCAGGTGTCCCCTCCCCAGCACCAAAACCCCAGCATGGGCTCCTCTGGCATCCCCCATCTGGCTGGTGAGCCAGAGGACGGTGACAGGCCCCAGCTTTTCTCACTTCTGGGCCTCTGCACAGCAGATGTCCCAGCACTGGGGCGAGGCGTGAGCCACGGGCTGCCTGGGCCCGGCCCGGGGATCCCGGGGAGGGGGAGCTGGGCCACTGCGAGCACAGGGAGGGCTGATGGGGGAAGGGGGAGCAAAGGTGAGATTCAGTCTCAGGTTTGTGCTGCTCAGCAGGTCGGGTGTCCGGGTGAGCAGGGGACAGATGCTCAGGACGGTGCAGTGCATTTGTTCCCTGTGGAAGGTGCCAGGGGAGGCCGCCCCAGAGCAGCCCTCAGGCCCCTGTCCCAACCAGGCTGAGCAAATGGACAAAGTCCTAAAGCAGCCCTGCCTCCAGTTCAGCAGCCTTCTTTGCAGGCTCCTTCGGAGGGGCAAAAATGCAAGAAGTGAGATTTCCAGGTGTGCCCAAAGGAGGTGCAGTTGGGGAAAGCATGAGCAGTGTGTGAGGAATGAGGAGAGCTGGTGTGTGCTCTCTTTCATGCAACAGGAACTGGCTCAGATTTGCACCTTCCTCCCACCCCTTATTTTCCCCATACCAGCAACCACTGGCTGAGAACTGGGAAATAGTAATGCCACTCTAGTTAACAGCTGTTCCTTAAATGAAGCCATTCCTGGCTATTAATTTAGCAGGGCTTTTCCTACTATTTCTTTCTACTTGATCAGGAAAAAACCCTTGGTAGTAAAGCAGTGCTAAACCAGATCTGGTTCCACCCTGGGAAAAGTTTTTATTTAATGCTATGTCCAATTTCAGGTTGTTATTTAACACCTTCAAATGGTTTGCACTGTCCCATTGCCTTCAGTGGGGTTGGGCTGTTCTGGTTGGTAACAAGCACTGTCATCCTGGGAAATCTGTCCCTGGAAATTGATGGAACCTGGTGATCAAATGAAATTAATGATGAAGGATTGCACTCTTGGTCTTCAGACAGCTCTGATTTGGCCAAAAGTAATCAAATATTTCCTCAAATGTCTTTCAGATTAATGTTCTGCTAATGTTTCCCTTATTGCTACCAGTGAAAATACTCTTCTCTTCCAAATAAGGCACCTCCTGCCCTACATTTTCCCTCCACTGTTGAGTCAGAAGCAGCAAGAGAGCACAGGCTGTACATTTTTCTCCATTTATCTCAACCAGAAATGCTAGACTGTGATTTTTAAGTTTGCAATACACTCTTCCTAGGCCCTGCTCTTTATTTTTTTGCAAGGCTGGAGTTCTGTGAAACGGAGATGGATGGAGGGTGCACAGGTTGCCATGGGAAGTAGGGGTCAGTGCAGAGGAGAACAAGGGATGGCTGAGCGGATGCTGCGCTGACAACTCCGTGATTCATGACTGAGCTTGTCTTCATGGCAGTGGTTCTTCCTGCAGATGATACAAAGCTTCTACTAAGCCAATTGTGGTTTTTTTAGCCCGTGGGGCTTTTTGCTAAGACAAATCAAATGTAATAATGTAGCCTGTGAAGCCTCAGCAGGGTTTGCAGTAGCATTGTTTGCCACTGGACAGCTTTGCACCACTGTAACGAGCATCAATCACAATTATTTTTCTTCTCTTTTAAAATCACTAACCCTTCGTGCCTGTGGTTTGCACACCAGCTTGGGGAAAGCAAAAACAAACAAAAGACTGACAGAATAATAAGGAAAAAAAACCAACCCCGTGAAAAAATACTTCCAGAAGTGAGTGGGATAAAAAAAATGGGTTTAAGGTTCTGCAGCATCCTTTTTATGGGATGAGGACACCCCAACTTCTTGTCTAATTCCCTGAAACTGCACAGCAGAAAGATTAAATTCTTTAGGTTATTTAGAAAGTTTGTAGTAAAGTTTTCACTTCTTGTTCCATCTGTAGAGTCCAGAGACACTTTTCAGCAAACCTGGTACTTTTCTGTAGCACCTTGGTTTTGGTTTCATTAACTGGAAAATAATTTCTGTGAGGGAATATTTAAAGGGCCACAGTCATAGGTATGTGCTCCTTTTCCCTGACGGAGCAACAGCATTTTGGAAGTAAACTGAACAGATTGCAGAGGTTCAGGCACCTTAAGTGCTTAGTGATTGGGCGCAAGGGTTTGGGTTGAGCCAGGGCTTACTGTCAGTATCTGCTTTTTTATTGACTTAGTGTTTCCACTAAGAACAAACATTTGGTGGTCCTGTTCTTCCTCCTCTCCAAAACTTATTTCCTACGTGTATTTTATTAACAACTGGCTGCAGACTCCTTTTGACCCTTTTGGGGTTCTGACCTGCCACTGAGATGCCATTTTAGAGATAAATGTCAACATCTCTGACCACACTCCCAGACTTAGAAGAATGTGATGGAAGACATTGAAGGGAATACAGGGAAGCAAACCATCTGCTCTGCTCATTTAGTGCTCTAAATATTTGCCTCCCAGACTGAGAAATTACAAACATGAATTGAATCCCAGCTTTATAGCAAGGAAATCTCTGAAATACTAAAACTGTCGTGTTTAAAGTGTTCTGGCTCTGTCAGATATTTCTGAGGTCTTTTCAGAGGGGGAGGGATCCCTGGCCATAGAATCACTTTGAATGCTCCTATTTCCATTTTAGAAGGCTCCAAGATTTGATGTCTTTCACCAACAAGTGAAAGACCATTCTTTTAATGAATCTATGTGTATGTATATATATATTTTTAAATGCCACTCTTATTTGTTATGGAACACAAGGAAGAGTGAGGCTGTGTATTCTCGTGGTTGATTTCTGGCTATTACTGTTGTAATCACATAACTGTTGTTCATCTATTTGAGACAGCTGTGGGGAGGGAAGGGGAGCCCATATGAGATCCCAAATGACATTTTAGCTGAGGAAACTGCCCAAAATAGCACGGGTACCACAAGAACACTGTTAGGTAAATCTAATAGGTTAGCTAAAATGTAGAGAGTGAGTGATGAAGACGTTACTAAAGTATATTAGAGTATATTAAAGTCAATAGATGATGTCCACAGATTCAGAGGGGTCTGCAGTGGATCACTAGGGACTGGTGTATTTTAGTCTTTTCCTGCCTTTATCTGTATTAAATGAAAGCCACATGTGAATTGTGTTATGACACTATATACAGCCATTTTAGGGGGCTCCCATATTTCAGGCAGGGTTTCATCTCAAAGGATTTCCTGGATGGAAGGATGTGTGCATATGCCAGACAGCAATTGAAACAGTTTCTCATTTCACTGAAAAAAACCTTGCAGAAATGACTAAAGCCTCCTTTTCCTTCTGGGAGAGGGACTTGACCATATGTTGGCCATCTGCATATCATCTGAGAAGTGTGACAGTAAAATCTTTGTATTCCCGCAGAAAGAAATCTGCCGGCCCCACGGCTGTCAGAGGGGCACCCTGAGAGTGGTGCCTGTGCTTTCAGGGAGCCCCACGTGTCCCTGGCCTGGTGCTGCTCCTCCAGGTGGGAATGGTGTCCCACAGGCCCCCGGTCACCTCTGCCAGCCCTGCATGGGCGCTCCTGGTGTGGCGAGATGGCACCGGGCACTGGGCATTGGGCACTGGCACTGGGCACAGGGCACCGGGCACTGGCATTGGGCACCAGGCACTGGCACTGGGCACTGAGCACTGGGCACCAGGCACTGGGCACTGGGCACCAGGCACTGAGCACTGGGCACTGGGCACTGAGCACTGAGCACCGGGCACTGGCACTGGGCACTGAGCACTGGGCACTGGGCACTG
>VWZW01000168.1:151879-178334 GCA_013397115.1 Edolisoma coerulescens
TACGTTCGTTCTGAAGGACCAGAAAAACTTAAACTAGCCCGTCATGCCAGACGGACACTGGGGCGTCTTTGTCCCCAGACCAGAGGTAATTTGCTGGTGAAGGGGAAGAATATCCCACCAAACCCCTTTTGAGCTGTGAAACTCCATTTTACAGGTCTAAGAGCTATTAGGGTGAGTGCCAGCATGCACCGGGCAGCCCAGAGACCCCCCCGTGTGCCAGGCTCAGCCCACAGCGTGGGCAGCAGGGCAGCGAGGGGACTCTGCCTCTCTCCTCCCCTCCCCTCCCAGCACACCCCAGCTGCAGGGCTGCCTCCAGCTCTGGGGGCCACAACGGGACAAGGACATGGAGCTGTTGGGGCAAGTCCAGAGGAGGCCACGGAGCTGAGCTGGGAGAGCTGGGGGCGCTCTGCCCGGAGAAGAGAAGGCTCTGGGGAGACCCCATCGTGGCATGTTCGTACTTGAAGGAGGCCTGTAGGGAAGACGGAGTCAGACTTTTCAGCAGGGCCTGTTGTGGCAGGAGAAGGGGTGGTGGTTGTAAACTGAAAGAACGTAGATTTTAACTAGATAGAAAGAAGATTTTTACTTTTCATGCTGAGGGTGGGCAGGCCCTGGCACAGGGTGCCCAGAGAAGCTGTGGCTGCCCCTGGATCCCTGGCAGTACCCAAGGCCAGGCTGGACGGGGCTTGGAGCAGCCTGGGCTAGGGGAAGGTGTCCCTGCCCATGGCAGGGGTGGGACAAGGTGGGCTTTAAGCTCCCTTGCAAATCATTCTGTGATTCTAAGAGTGAGGAAATGCACTGTGGGACTGTTGTGTGTATTCCTGTTCTTTGTGCTATCCCAGGAGCTGCTGCTGCCTTTGAAAAATACCTGTTGGAATCTGGTCACTGGCAAAATGAAAAGCTGAAACAGTGGAGGCTGTACAAATAGAGGAAAGAATTGTTCACGGAATGCTGAGATTCAGCACTGCCCGTGTGTGTGCCCACCTGTGATGTCCCCAGTTGTGTTTTTATGACTGCATTGTGGCTTGCAAACTGTTGCCTGTATAAGGCTGGGGGCTTCACTCATTGCCTTTGGCTGGAGCTTGTCAAAAGGGACTGGTGACTTTCTCATCCCCACAGTTAGAAAAGCACATGGTGCTTCAAGTGGTTTGCACCTGATCCAGGAAGCAATTATTTCTTTCCAAGTATGAAATATACTACAAAAATGTAAGATTATATCTCTGATTGGCAGTGAGTAGATGCTTGCTGTGGACTCTTGGTTTTGGAAATGAGGTGCCTGTGGCAAATCTGTTCCAGATATTACAGGGCTAACTGGGATTTTGGAGTGCAGTGACCACAGCTGGCCATCCCATGTGTTTCCTGCTGGGTCCTGGAGATCACTGTGTGGGGAGCACTGTCCAGGAGGGCAGCAGGTTGGAGCTTGGGAATAGAGAGAAAAAAATTGTTCCTGGCTTTGTTAGGGGAGTCCACTCTTAATTATTTTCTTTTCCAGGCCTAAGTGTGCAACTCAGAGCCGTGTCTTGGAGTTAAATAGGTCACTGGATGTGGACAAGTGCTGAATTGGTCTGTTTAACGTGTTTATAGAGTCACTTCTGGCCATAGAATGGTCTAATTCATCTTAAAATGCTCTGTTGAAATATATTTTGATGTAGTGGTTTTTTGCATTGGCCTTGAGTACCATTTAATGTCTACACCCACCCAGGGAGTGAGCTGGAGGCTGCAGTGCCTTGTGAGGAGCGTGTCCCACGATGGTCTGAGAGGCCTCTTTGCTGTGGCACTGGGATGGATGTAATTTGTGAAATAGAGCTCTCACAGAGTCACAGCTGGGCACGTCACACACAAGTTCTTCCTGGCCTCCCCGGTTTGGTTATACAAATCTCCTGCTGCTGCTCCAATAATTCATTTCATCACAGGTTTAATGCTGTCCTCATCTCAAAGGGCCTCGTTAAGTCTTTCACTACCCTCAGCCAAAGCAGCATCACAGATACTGCGGACTCTTCTAGAGAACTTGGAAAAAGTAATTTTTCCTTCCATCAAATCTTTCCTTCTCTCAGAAATTCCTAAAGGGTTTGGTTGGTTTCCTTTTGGAGTCTTCCAGAGAATTTGAGTGATTGGCTTGTAAAACGTGTAAATGACGTGTTTAGAGGCAGCTTGGTATAGTCATCAAGGTGTTAATTCTACCACTTGTTTTATCCATCAGGATAAACTTGGATTTTATGGGCTTTGGGTGTGACAATAGGCAATCAAGTCAGGAAAATACAGTATCTGTTTTAAATTTACACAAGACAGGCGATATTTGGAAAAGCTAACAGCGATTTATTTGTGTTTCATCCTACTAACCTGTAACTGGGGTAAAATTTCCATTAGTCTCTAGGAGCACAATGACTCTGTTGTGGAGCGTTTCTGGGGCTGTGTCTACACTTGAATTCCAATAAGTTTTCAGTGGAGACATTTTGGTGTGTGACAGGTAAAAATTAAATACTCCATCTTTGTCATGCGCATGTTTTATCATCTGTGTGCTGATGACATTTCAGATGGGACCCCGGGGGGACTCCTACACTGACAAACATCCCCTCAGTATAAATAACTGCTCAAACTAAATACATTGAAGCAAATATTTGGTGTACATATTTTACTGATTTCTGTATCCTGTGTCAATACCTCATGCAATGTGATCTTTACCCAGGAAAGTCAAGTCACTAAGGCTAATAACAATTTCAGTACTTGATTATATACATTCTTTGGTGTGATAGATGAACAGCAAGGAAAGCAAAGCCTCTTTCTAATCAATTCCAGTTACAAATAAGACTTATTAATAAATCAAATTTAAAAATACACTACAGATAGACGCTACATTAAAAAGTCCCCTTACTGTCATTGACAGCTTTTTTCCTTTTCCTTCGTTGACTCCAGGCGCCATCCTGTCCTTGGCTGGGTCAGCTGCCATGTCTGTAGGTCCTTGGTGGGTCTTGGCACTTTGATATCCTTGTCTGAGAGCCCCACGTTGTGCTGCATCTCCATTAATGATGTGGAGGATGGGGCAGAGTGAGCCCTCAGAGGTGTCAGGACACACAGGCCTGGCAGGAGTGGCTGATGTGCCAGAGAGATGTGCTGCTGTCCAGAGGGACCAAGCCAGGCTGGACAGCTCAACAAGGAGGCACAAAGTCCTTCCCTGGGGAGGAACAACCCCAGGATACTCTGGGGGACACCCAGCTGAGAGACAGGAAAGGCCCTGGGGCACTTGGTGAGCCCCAAGCTGACCAAGGGTCACCAGAAGGTGAACTGTGCCCTGGGCCTTGTTGGGACCATTGTCACCAGCAGGTCAAGGAGGGGATCCCTCCTTGCTCAGCACTGGGGAGCTCATCCCTGGACTGCGGTGCCCAGCTTGGGGCTCCCCAGTGTGAGAGAGATGGCGACGTACTGGAGAGAGTCAACCATTAGGAAACATTTCTTTTCTGGTTTTAATGGTGAGTGAGGGTGACTGAGCACCAGGACAGTTGCCCAGGGAGGTGGTAGAGTTCTCCTCCTTGGAGATGTTCAAAAGCTGCCTGGACATGGTCCTGGGCAAGCAGGTCCAGATGGATGGCTTCCAGAGGTCCCTGCTGACCTCAGCCATTCCAAGGTTCTGCAAAGCTGGAGTGGGAGCTGCAGTTGAGAGCAGCTGTTTGTTGGATTTCTGGCTCTCCTTCCTTCCCTTCCCTCTGCTCCCTCTCCCCTTGACCCTGGTAAAATATAATTTTTCTGACCAGCTGGACTTCCTGGTATGAAAATGATCTTGTTTCCACATAAGAAGTAGTGTGATTATTGGTATGTTTTTAGTATCAATCAACAACAGTTTCTTATAGTTATGAGAATTTTGAAACAATTTGATGGAACCTAAATCTTTACCTAGTAAAAGAAGGGGCCACATTCTGAAATCCATTGTAATGTATTGTTCTTCCTTCTCATCTCCTCTTCCATAACAACCGAGTGGCTTACAGTTTCCTAAGCCAAGATAGCTGGTTAAAAGACACACTTAAGTACATTTACAAGAATTCAAGCTTGTATCAGACATGTGAGTTGATGTACCTTATAAAAGATAAGGAACACAATGGCATTCTGTCATCATTAGGGCTCTTTCTTAGATTAATCTGACATACATCTATCTATCTATCTATCTATCTATCTATCTATCTATCTATCTATCTAGTATGAACAAAAATTTCTGTCAATATCCAACCTTAGTTTGGAGTTCTGGGCTTTAGACTGATTATTAGAATTAAAAAAAACCCTTCATATGGCTTGAGCCCATTTGGAGTCATCTGTATCATCTTTTCCTGCCTGCAAGATTTTTGTAGCCCTCAGATGTGTTTAGAAATAAATCAGGAAACAACTGTCTTCTCAATGAGACCTGCAAGGGGATTAGAAAATTCCTGATTGGGATTAGAAATTCATGCTTAGGAAAAAATCTGATAGCTAAAGAGCACCAGAGGGGACCCTGGTGCAGGCAGGAGAGAACACGGGAGATGTGGGTTAGCCCTGGAGTGTTCCTGTGGTGACTGGGAATAGCAGCTGAATAAAGGGAAAATGCTACAACCAAGGAAGTAGCACAGAAGAAAAAAGAGTGTATGGGGGCAGGGGAGAGACACTGTAGGCACAGAACAGAGGAGGTAAAAAGCAAGAGCTGGAGTCTGGCAGATAAAAAGTCTTCAATGTCAGGGGCGCTTCCTGGGTCTGCTCCCTCCTTGCTCTCCTGGGAGTTTAACCAAGAAAGGTTTTCCTCCTGTGCCATCTTGGATACCTCAAATTTAAGGCAAAGAGCTTCAAGAACAAGAGAAAGAAGTCTTCTGTTGCCTTGAGCTTCACCCATCTCTTTCTGAGCCTTAAAGGCTTGATACAGCATGTGATGCATTTTTTCCCCCTGGTTGCTGCAGCACATGGACGTTCCTGCCTGAATTCTCCCTTGGGAGTTGGTTCTGGGAGTTCCTGCAACAAGAAAGGGCAAAGAAAGGGATTGATTGCTTGGAATGGTTTGCTTCAAGATGCACATGTGGGATATAAATTCATCTTTTGCTGATCTTTCCTTTCTTCCTCAAAGTTCCAGATATGTCTTCCTGCTTTTGGGTTCTACACACGCAGTGTCCTCGGCAGCAGGAGAAGAGGGGCTGAGGAGTTGATTCCTATGGATGTGGCTGGGGAAAAAAATCTGATTTTTATATTACAAGGCACAGATATATTTAGGGTTCAAGTAGATATGTGTATCATACCCCTGGGAGTTCCTGTCTGGTGGCAGAATGACTGAAACCCCTGAAGGTGGATGCTCAGCTGAGAATGACTAAAAAATGGCCTTATAGCCTTGGGCCCGTATTTTCAGGTGGAATAACCTACATAAATTCTTGTCCTGATTTTTGTTGAATATGTGAAAATGGAGTTAACCCCAAACTCTGCATTTTCAGCCTGATATGTTGGCTGTGCTGGAGGCTGGTGATGTCCCTGTGGGCAAAGCCAAGCTCTAGTCCCTCACTGGCCTAACCAGTCCTGTTTTAGAGGCCATTTGGGTGCCATTGGGGCAGGTTTTGTGGTGCTGGTTAGACAATTCTGCAGGCTGGGATTAATATGACCCTTCAAATAAACCCCCAAACCCACAGGAATCCAGAATTCATCATAAAACACAGCTCTTTTGCTAAAAATACCCAATCAGTGCCGATCTCCCTGGTTGCCTGCTCCCTGAAATAACATCCAGCTTGTGATAACATTAAGCCCATAATAAACACTGTCCATTAAATTTTAAGAGGGGCAAATCCAAGCTTCAGAGCTCTCTATTTTGATTGCTATACACATGGGGCAATTTGAAATATCAAATTGAGAAGCTAATGAAAGACAGAAGCCTTGTTGTGTGTCCGACTTGGCTTAGCACTTGGGGTTCAGCATCAGGCACTGGCAGACCGTCTGGAAGATCCGGCACTTGCACAAAGCACAGTAGTGACAACAGGAGCTCAAGTGTGGCTTGCAGGTTTTGAAGGTTGGCACACAGTTAGCAGCAGGTGGGGGCCTTGGCTTCGGAGATACCCTGTGTTCAGCATTCTTCTGGAAGACAAAATTCATGGACAGGTGAAATGGGGGTGGCTCGGGGAGCGGACAGAGGGAGGTTCTGGGGGGATGAGCAGGTGGCTGTGGCAGTGGGAGCCGTGTGAGCAATGCAGAGGTGTGGGGGGGGCTGGGAAATGGGGAAGGGTGGCTTGAGACCAACCTTCTGAGCAAAATGACAAACTTCATTTTGACCGTGACTGGATGGAGCGTTGGAAAAGGGTCTGCAGGGAAGAGCGTGGCAGCAGTGAAGAAAGGGTGCCAAAATGTACACAGATGGTGAAGTTATCAGCAAAACCAATTCAGGTGTTACGTTTGGATCTCCCAGGTTTTCAGATGAGTGAAAACTCCCTCTCAGTCTCTTGTTTGCTGAGCTCTGTCACTGAGAGAGCAGGGGAGTGACTTGGCAATGCTCCCCCTCGTGAGCTCGGTGTCCCTCCCTCCGTGGGAGCCCTTAACTGCACACACAGCGAAGTGAGTGGAAGACCTCTCACCTCCCCAGGGAGTGCAGCTTCTGTGCTGGGGACTTGGAAAGGTGGAAAATGTTGGGTTGCTCAGCGTGTGCCTGGGACCTGGGCGGGATCTCTGGAGCCCAGTGGCTACAGGCACCCTGTGCACTTCTGAAACTCAGGGTTATGGAATTGTTTGGATGGGAAGGGATTTTAAAGCCCGCCTCATCCACCCCTTGCCACGGTCAAGGACATGACTTTCTGCTATCCCACGTTGCTCCAAGGCCCGTCCAACGTGGCCTTGAACACTGCCAGGGACGGAGCAGCCACAACTTCTAATTTTCATTCCACCATTATGGTTTTGCATCTATTTTTACAATATTTAGAGCTTTAAACTGTATGTAAATGATTTAAATCAGGGAATGGCAGTAAAAGCCTTGCAAATGAATGCACTGAGGGAAACTCTAAATGTAACAAACTGTTCTAATCCAACAAAGTTTTCTGAACAACCACTTACCTTGGGAGATTTCTTGTTCTCTGCCTCTTTCCTGCTGACTTTCTGGGATCTTCTAGTTAAATCTTCAATGAGAATAGCACAGCAAAATATGAAATCAATTTTACAGAATGTTATTTCATTGAGATAATCTAGTTTTGTGTGAGAGGAGGCAGGTAACCTGCACTGCCACCTCATTGCTGCATGTTTTGCAGTGATGTTCATCTCAATTCAGTGTCTGAACTCTATCACTGCTGCTTGAGCAAAGCAGAAGAGCAACTGAGATTTGTATTTTAGAAGGGATTTTTTTACACATTGTTCGGTCGATGCAAACAAGGAATTATTTCAGAGAAATAAAATTAAAGGTCTCTGTGAGAAAGACTGGGGTGCTCATGCACAGCAGTCACATGAATAGGAAAAATCTTTAGAATTCCATAATTTTTAATGTGAAAAGGTGGTGCTACATGCATAATTTTGGAAGGAATTAACAAGTGTAGGCTGCTTTCCACAAGCAAAAACTCTGCTGATTTGGCATAAACTCTGCATCTGTGATGCCACCTTTCATTCTGCAGTTCTTTGTTCCTTCTCCACCCACAACCTCGTTTCACATAATGTTACTTGCAAAGGTGTTTCACTCATGTGCATGTAACTTTGCTTTCTAAATACATTTGTCACCGTATCTATTTTTAGATATTTGTAACTGTGTAATTTCCATGACTGGGACTTGTCTTGGGCTCTAACACAGCAAGACTGTTAAAGTGTGAGACACTTCCCAGCTCACCAACCTGTTGTGGTATTTTTGATACCTTTATTCCATGTGTGTGAGTTTTGTAATTAGCGCTACCTGTACGTAATGGATGATGGGGGTAGAAAACATCCACATCCCCACTGCTGAATGGTGGCTCCTTATCTATTCCAGGATCCTCTATCAATATATTTTTGAATATTTACTAACTGTTAAGATTTGTAGAGTTGCAGAATGAAGAATAAATATTTTGAGCTGGTTTGGGGGGTTTCATTTATCTTGTATTGTTACAAGTTAGGGTTATGCAATCTCTAAGAAGCAGTGTCATAGCTCAGCCCATCTGCTGTGCCTAAAGCATGGGCTCACTTCTGTGAGAAGATGGAGAATCAGTTGAAGGGATGGTATTTTATATCTCTGATTTTTATTGGGGTAAAAAAGTTTTTGGAATTGTGAGAGTGAAGGCATCAAGAATCTCAGGGACCATGACATGGTACAGCTTGGGGGGCTGCAGAACAGCACAAGCTTTGCTAAACTCCCAGTTAAACACCACTGAGTTAAGTCAGGATTCAGAGGTTCAGATTTCTTTGGAAATGCATGTGTGGGGCAACTGTTTCTCCTTAAAGATGTGTTGTCCTGAGCAAGAGCATGGAGAAAATACAGGAAACAAGGTAAGAACCAGAGTGCTTTAAACTAAAGCCCTAAAAGCCTGCAGAAAGGAGCTAAAAAAGAGAAGCTTTATTTTTTTAATTATTAGCATTTTGACACAGTTATGAATGTTCTGTAGCTGATTATCTCCAAACACCTTTGAGTTTCTTGAAAGAAGAAGTTGGTGTAAATTACACTGAAAGAGTTAAGGCAGACATGAGGAAAGAATTTTGTGAAGAAAGGAGTTAAGCATCACCCTAAATAGGTTCTTCCCAAACAGGACAGGTGGTCATCTGCCAGTGACCACAGGGACAGAGCTGGTCCTGTCTTGTATAGATAAATAAATGACCCCTGGCTCTCCCTTGCAGTGCTCTTTTCTTCCCCTGTTTAAAGACCAGGTAAACTGAGGTTACATTAATTCCTGTTAACACTGTTAATTTCTCTACCACAAGGGCAGACCCTTAAAACCCTCATATTGTGTTCTTTTTTTCTCATGTGCATAAGATTTTCAAAGGAAGATTATTGCCCATATTAGCAGAAAACCACTTCTCTTCAATATAAAGTCTTATACTGTGATAGGAGCTGAAGTAAAACCTGTAAAACTAAAATAAATAATCTGATTTTTTTTTCTTTCCTCTAAACTGAGGTCTAACACATTGCCATTCTTGGGTGCTGCAGCCACAACAGTTCTGCACCCTATGAAGGGCATTAAGCAAAGTTATCCAAATAATCCAGAATAATCAACAGCAGTGTTTCCTGCAAATCTTGTTAATTTGGCACCGAAGGGCAGGTTTTACTCACCTGCTATGGAGATGGGTGGGAGATCTGACAGGTCCATTTTGCTGCTCCTGGACAGGTTGCACTCTGTCTTCTCCTCAATGACCAAGTGGGAATCAGCAGCTCTGAACAGGCTGTAGCAGAGCAGGAGGCTGAGGAAGAGGTTCTTTCTTTCCATCGTGGGGAGGAAAAATTCCATTGTCATGAAAACCAAAGTCGGTGAAAACCTGTAGAAGTGATGCGGGATAGGAATGTCAACAATGGTTTTCTGTCAGGTTGTGCAGCTTTAGCAACAAATCTCTGACAATTATGTAATTTCCAGCACCTTGCCTCTGGTACTGCAGTACCTAAGATTGTAGTTGTAAGAACAGAAAAATGCTGTCTCAAACAGAACTCCTCGAGATGGTCCTTTTTCCTGGTTCTTTTCTCAAAAGGTTTATTTCCCCATTAGATCTGAGAGTCCTCCCAACTGAGCTTTTCAATGGTTGTTGTATGGCCAAGGGCAGAAACTCAACCACATCAAATTTTTCCCGGAAAATCTTACCTATAAATTTTTGCTAGAGAACAGAGAAAAATAATGACAACTTAAAGCCCCCCACAATTTGTGTTTCCCATTAATTTTCTTCTCTTAAAAATAAATCATGACGTAATACCTTGTTTTATTATACCTCCCTGGTTGCTCTAATCCCATATAAATCACAGCTCTCACTCGTGAGTCATAAATGGCCCAATGCTGAAAAGTCTTTATGTGCCTTGGGGTTATGCACTGAATAACTTCCAAGATGTGGCAAAGCCTGGAATTTAGGATACTTGTGGAGGCACTAGAGTTGTGGAATGTGGCCATTCACCTAAGATGACAGTCCCTGCAGGGTCCACAGTGTGTGTCACCAGCCTGGACTCCTTTTTTTGTACTTAATTGTATTTCAAAGCTGATTTTTATTTGTGTGCATCAGTTTTCTGCAATGTCAGAGTTATGGGAGCCTTGTTCCCCCAGCGGCACTGCCAGCCTCCAGATTTATGGGGGGCTTTGTGTTGATGAAAAGCTACTGGTAGCAGTAAAAAGAGCGAGTGAAACCAAATGTTTTGGGCCATTCATCTGGTTGCAGTGACTTTGTTACTGGGGAGTTAAAAGATGAAGGGTTTCTGCATTGGGAGGGCTCCAATGTGGTCACTGCTGCTACACCCAGTCTGTCCTGCACCTGCTTTTATAACCCCACCGACCCACTCCTCCCTGGGAGGTGAGCAGTGTTGTGCTTCTGATTCCAAGTGCTTGGGATCAGTTCTAAAATGGTCTGTTCTGCAGGCCATGCTCATGGAACAAAGCAGTGCTGGGGGCATCTAGGCTGCTTCCACTGGTGGCTGTAGCTGTGCCATGAGGATGTTCACCTCTGCTCTGGAGCCGGGCTGGGAGCTGGGAGGGTTCAGTCTGGAGAAGAGAAGGCTCTGGGGAGACATGAGAACCTCTTCAGCCCTTATCAAGAAGAGGGAGAGCAACTTTTTACCCAGAGAGAGAGTGATAGGACAAGGCTGAATGGTTTTAAACTAAAAGAGAGAGATTTAGATTGGAGATTAAAAGTTCTTTACTCAGAGGGTGGGGAGACCCTGGCACAGGTTGCCCAGAGAAGCTGCCCCTGGATCCTAGGAAGTGTCCAAGGCCAGGCTGGATGGGGCTTGGAGCAGCCTGGGCTAGGGGAAGGTGTACCTTCCCATGTTGGAACTGGATGGGCTTTAAGGTCTCTCTCAACCCAAACCATTCTGAGAGTCCGTGATTCCCTCCTGGATCTGTTTGGGCTCCATTGGGATTTGCAGGGATGCACGTGCTGGATCCTTTGTGGTTTATACATCTGCACGAGCTGCAACTGAAAGAGATGTGTCTGACCCTGGAGTTTTACAGGGGAGGATCAACCTCTGGGGAGTCAGTGCTGCTGTGTCTGGACTTGAAATGCTGCACATCTGGAGTCATTCAAAGCAGATGTGAAAGTTCAGACTCCAGCTGGGTCAGAGTCATGGCTGTGGGTAGGAGTCTCCTTTGAATGAGTTGATTTCAAATTTTGTAACATGAGATGTGAAGAGCCTTTGATTTGATCCTGAATCACCTACTGGAGGAGAAGGTGCATCTTGTTTAGAAGACTCTAAAAATTCCAGTAACCAAAAGGAACAAGTCCTGCCATGAGAATTTTTTGTTGTGATGGTAAAATCATGGGCTTGAATTTTCAGCTACTGCAGTTTAGTAAAGTATCAAGGTGACACGTCTGTGCTAATTCTCTTCCTGCTCTGACCTTGCAAACTCCTGTACAGAAGAGCCCTTGCCCGTGGCAATTGCCCATTTATAATGGGAGTATGTGAAAGTATTTGCTAGGCCAGGATCCTGCCCTGATCTTTTTCTTCAGAAGAGTTGCCCTTTTATTGGCTTTTCCCCATCTCCTTTCACAGAAGATGTCCAAACCTCACTGACATTTCTTGACACTTCCTAAAGACTGCTCTAATAAACAGCTACCTGTGTAAATAACCACTTGGGTCATAACCATTCAGGTCACAATTAGAACTTCTTTTCATGTAACTGATTTTACCAACCTGAGTATCCCTGGTGATGTTCATGTCCTAGGTATATGTTTACAATTCAATACGTTTAAATAATGACTTGTGTGCCCAAAAGCTTGTCTGTGTTTTCCAAATATACAGTTGGTCAAATATAATATATTGCCTGAAAATCTTAGCCTGCTTAACATTCAAGTTTGCTGATTTTTCAGATCTAGGCTTAGAGGGAAGAAAGAAAATTTTTACAGTGAGGGTGGTAAAACAGTGGCACAGGTTATCCAGGAAGGCGGTGATGCCCCATCCCAGGAAACATTTGAGGTCAGGTTGGAGGGTCTTTGAGGAACCTGGTTTAGATGAAGATGTCCCTGCTCATGGCAAGGGAGTTGGACTAAACAACCTTTAAAGGTCACTTCCAACCCACTCTGTTCCACGATTCTATGACACAGGGCTTGTCTGTGGCAGGTGGATGGAGATGTTTGGGCTCCAATTCTTTCCTTGCCCTGAGCTGGAGTGAAGAGAGGAAGCTGGTGAGCTGGAAGCTGTTTTGCTCTGCACATTGTGGTGTTCATGCTGCAGATTTTGCTTTTTAAAGCAACTTTTTAGCCTCATTGCAGGATCTGCTCTGTAAGGTACCTCTGGTGTTCAGGTCAGTGTGTGCTGCCCACTTGGAGTGTTCCTGATGGACACCACGTTGGCCTGCCCCCAACGTACCATCTAAACAAGCTTCCACCCCAGCATGCTGTTTCCATTATACTTCCTTGTCTTTATCTCAGCAAAATTGCCCATGGATATGATTTTGTCTGAGCAAACAGTAACATTTTACAGCTGGCATCTGTTCACTTCAAACAGCGACACCTGAATGACAGCCGGGGTGGAAATGCAAACCTGGCTGGGTTTGAGCCCTGGTGCACGTGGGGGTTTTTAGCCACAAGCACATGGGTAGTAGGGACTGTCCAGCCCCAGGGTCGGTGTTTGAACCTGGAAATTGCACATATTGGTGAATATGCATTCGATCTGCAAAATTCTATCCACTGGCTGGAAAAGCAACGCTCCCTGGAGCAGGGGGATCTGCGAGGGGTGAGCAGCTGAGCTCATGGAGGGGTGAAGGAGGAGGAAAGTGGAATCGGAAGTGAAGTAAAAAGGTGTTCATGGCCCCGAGGCTGCCAGAGCTCGAGGAGTGTTTGGACAACGCTCTCAGGGATGCACAGGGTGGGGTTGTTGGGGTGTCTGTGCAGGGCCAGGGGCTGGACTGGATGATCCCTGTGGGTCCCTCCAACCTCGGGATATTCCATGATTCTATGATCAAACTTGGGTTTCCTCTTTTGCATCGTATTGCAAAACCCTTCCCTAAGTTTGTTTTCTTTTTCTGGCATTAAAGAGAGGTTTACTTTTCCATTTTGCCCATTATTTTCCTTCTGAGACTCATCAAAGGCCGATTAAAGCAATCAAACTATTTTCCATACCTCTAGCTATCTTCACATCTGTTTCTTTCTGAGCACTTAAACTTAAAAGTTTATTTTCCTTTTGAGGCCCTAAGAATTTAGAAGTAAAAAGCTTTAATAGTGGAATCTTGAGAGGATTCCCATTTCCTTAATGTTGCTAAAATGTGCAAGGAGAACTTTAACATATGATTTTTAAATTTTTTTGAGACTTAGTCTTGCCCAGCGATGAAATTTAAGCAGTGAACTTTAGCTGCAATTTAGCAAATTATGCAAGGAAATAGTTAACATGTTACAGTGGTCTTGATTGTCAAGGGAATGACAGAATTCTATTTAAAACCAAAAGACAGACATTTGAAAGTTTGTTGACTCTCATCAGAGATCACAGTACCCTTTTCTGTGCCATTGCCTCTCTGCTTTGGATTATTATATTCAATATGTAAATAAGGGATTTTAATCTTTACTCCAGTTGTTGCCTTTCACAAGCATTTTTCCTGAATGTAAATTTGGAAAATGACAGATGATGAGAAACAACTTTTTTCTCTTTTTACTTAATTTTTTTTGCGGTGCCATATTAAAAGTCTTCATGGAAATTTAGTTTGCCAGAAGCACCCGGGTATATTCAACACTTTTGAGGAGAACTCATTTCTTGTCACAGCTGATTTCACTCTGTTCAGAGATTTATCTTCATCCACAACAGAGTGAAGAGTGTGAGACATTCACACAAAAAGGCTGCCATGAACACTGGAAGGGTCAAGTTGAAATTTTCTTAGATTTTCTGACAACTTCAGAGTGACTCATAAATAAATCAGCATCTTTATAAAGAGCTGAAAACAGCTGCTTGGAAAAATGAGATGTTAAAGTAGGCGAACAAAGACCTATAAAATACAGAAAACCATTTTACAGCACTCAGTAAATCTTCACCTACACTGGGCTGCTGAGCTTCTGCTTTGAAAAAGATCTTGGAATCTTTAAGGCTAGGAAAGAACTCCAAGGTCACCAAGTCCAACCTTTGACCAAACACCACCACAGGAGAGGACAGAAAAAAAAGGGAATGCAAGTAAAAAAGCAAGAATTAGTGGCTGCCTTGAAAAGTGTTGAGATTTTTAGAGGGTAAGAGACTGAAAGCTTTGGGAAACGAAACATGGAAGTTAATGGGATGACTGGGGATCTCCTGAGGGAATTCCATGGTCACCTAGAACCGTCCTATCCAGTCTGCAGAGCAACCCCACCTCAACCATCAGGTTTCAGCAAAGGAATAGTGTTAAAAAGGGAAATAACGTGTTAAGGGGCAGTGCTGGTTTGAAAACAAACCAGGGGAGACACTAAGTCAGAATAACAATTTAATAGGAAAATTAAAAATAAAGGCAGAAAACACTGGTTTGAATTGACAGAGTCAGGGTACAACCTGACACCCTGTCGGTCAGGGTGTTGGTAGCAGTCCGATTAGATAGCTGCAGTCCTCCTGGAATGATGGCTCTGTTGAAGCAGTGATCCTGTAGAAAGGGTCTGGTCTTCACCTGAAGGTCGAGGGGTAGCTCTCATCCTCTGGAAGTCCAGTGGAAAAAAGGCTGCCTATGGTGTTCGAAATCTTGGCTTATATCTAGGATGGGATGCTTGGGTTTTCCCTCTGGGTGGAGCATCTCCCAATGGGATGATGTAATTTTGTCAGTCAGGCAGTGAGACCAGATGGCCCATTAGCAGAAGATGGTCTGGAGGGGGGTTATCTATGAGTCATGGGGCAAGGCTCTGATGGGCCATTAACAGAAGATAGAGCAGAGGGAGGAGGCAAGGAACACTGCCCCACCTGGTTTCAACAGCTGATGGAGATGGTAATAGAATACACTGCAGCCCAGGACAGGGGAGCTTGGAGGGAAAGGAATGGATCCCCCCGAGACAAATGGGTATCACCAGTGCTCCAGGCAGAGCTCTGCTGGCCCAGCCACAGGGGTTCCTCTGCCTTGTAAGTCTCCTAACAACAGCTCAGGACTGCCTGCACAGAATGCACAGTAAAGATATGTGCTTTTTCAGGGCTGTAAAGATGTGAAAACACAGGAGGAAAACCAAAGAAATAGCTGCTACTCCTCCTCAAACAAAGTAATTTAAATTGAAATTGATGCAAGCAAAGTGTCCTCACAGAACAAACCTGGTGGCTCTGCTTGGATTCTGACCCAAATCTCACTGAATTTCCGTTGTTTCACCCAGTGCTGTGGGACCGGGCTGATAATCTCAGTGCCCCTTTTTGGTGTGGACCTGCCGTACACCTTTGAGAGAATAATGACAGGGCCAGACCTTGCAGAGAGTTTTTGGTGTTTGGGTGGACACCTGAACTCCTCAATCCCCTTCCCGTGTTCTCCCATGCCCCCCCCCAGCTCTTTGGCATCCCCACCCAGCACATCTGCCTTTATTTGCCACGTTATTAAAATAAGTGGAAAGCTGAATAACACCTTAACGTGGAAATGTGACTGCAGATTGGAAATACATTCAACACATGCTCAATTCCACCTGGGTTAGGGTGGGGTCTGCTCTTCATGTGTTGAGGTGGATCCTTGGAAGTATGAGAAGGGAAAAACCAGCATGTTTCTGTTCCCCTGTCGTGTTCTGGTCTTAGTTCTTAGACCATTTGGGGATTAAATTTTCATGCTCTTCAAATCCAATTGCAAAAAGCAAATTCTTGAGCACATCCAAAAGAACAAAAATGAAAGGAATTTCTAATTTTGCAGGGACATGGATGCCCTATCCCTGGAAGTGTCCAAGGCCAGTTTGGACAGGGCTTGGAGCAAGCTGGTCTAGTGGGAGGTGTCCCTGCCCTTTGCAGGGGGTGCAACTGAATCATCTCTAAGGTCCCTTCCAACCCAAACCATCCTGTGATTCTATGATTTTATGATTCTACTCCAGGGAATATGTTTTCCTCAGCATTTGGATCTATTCATATTTTACTCAAGTTCCACTGGGCAATTGTGCCACAGTTCATGTCGTTGGAGGAGGACCCAAACAGGTTGCTTTACACAGCCTGCCCTCAGACTGGGGTGAAGGGTTTCTCTGGGGTTGTCCTGTTTTTAAGTTTTCCAAAAGTTTTCTAATCTTTTCACCTCCAGTGACTTTGCCAGGAGAGGGGAAGGCTATTTCCCAGTAAGGGATGTCTCTGTGTGCACATCCATCCCTTCCGTGTGACCTTCAGTGCAGATTCAGTATACATGGCTTTTCCCTTTGGGAGGTATCCCTCGTCCCCCCATCTGCTGCTGATCATAACAGGAAACCCTCAATATACTCCCAGTTTTCCTCTTTTCTGCAGCACAGCGAGATGCAGGATAGAAAATACCACTGCATTGCCTGGAGAGAAGTGTCGTGGCCACTGCCAGCCCCAGTGCTCGCATGGACATCTCTCTGCAGGGTTTGTGTTTCATTAGTGCAGATCATTGAGATTGTAATTATCCCAGCACACCAGCTCTGCCAAACTCAGCTGTTCTGGAAGCCCTGAGTAGTGCAATGCTAATCCCACTGTGTTTGGACATTGAATCAGGAATTCAGATTAACCTTTACACATAACTACAGTAATCATGGCACAAATGCATTTACACAAACCACAAGAGCTGTTGTGTTTATTCTGAACATGACCCCTTATTTATGAGTCAATATTGATTCCACTCCCCCACATATCTGTTTCTTGTTATTCAAGAGCCAGGATAAATGTCACTATTGGATTGTCCCGTTTGTGTACTTATTTCTGGGCATCGTTCATCCTAACTTCTCTTTTCTGATTTGCTCATAAAAAATTGCCCATGGTTGTGGAAAGCAGGTTCCAAGAGCATTCCATTTTCACACTTCGTTCATTATTTCATGTCCTACCTTTGCATTTTGGCTCGTTTTTAAAAAAATGCAAAGCACTCAGTTGTGGTGCTCGGGTCTAAATATAAACTCGATGTGGTTAAAACTGATCCATGTGCTGTCTGTGTAGCTGAAAATGAAATTTTTTCAGACTTTCAACCAAAATGAGGTCCAAGTCTTTTTTCTTTTAAGTGTAACAGTTGAGGCTATTTTTACAGTTTTCCTCTTATGCCTCTACTTAAAGCTACCAGCGCATGTTTTCCTCCAGCCTACATAATTTCTCTTAGGCTTCCCAGGAATGACCCTGGAGGCAGAGCTGCAAGTGAAGCTTGGTGTTTACACCCCTTCCAGTCAGGGATTTCATCCATGTGCCCAGATGCTGCCAGACAGGGACATTCCTGCTACCTGTGTGTTGCCTTGACTGTGCCAAATCATCTCCTTACTCCACTCTAGTCATCTTTAATCAAGTTCTCTATTTTCTACTCCAAAATTTTGCTAGGATCTGAGTCAAGCCAATGCCCACACAACGGCTTAATTATCCACAGGGTCATTAAGTTAGTGATAATTACCTGGCTATTCCCTGTCTCACTGAAAAGGAGCTCCTCACCCAGCTTCACCAGTTGAACAATTAGTACCTAATTTAAGATGGCTATTTAGCCTTCCTTTAAGGGGCAGCTTAGAATTTAATCTGTCTCTAAACAGTATCATTTTTTTTCCTGTTTTTAAGTAATTCTAACATTCTGTTTTAATACCGTCAACCTCTTACAATATTTTGTCCATTTAAAATGACGTGTTGTCCTGGTCCTAGGGTTGTTTGGAGCTGAGGGACAGGACCCTTTGATTGTTTGAAAATGTACTACTGCCTTCATACTGAGATTTAGGGTATTTTTAAAAAGCATTCTTTAAGTGTTCTCTCCTGTTCCTCATTTTTTGCATGTTTAAGTCTTTGTAGCTCATTTGGGGCAAATCTAAGTTATAATGATTTCCAGCTCTATGGAACTGTCTCTAGGAGGGTGAGCATGCAAAGAAGGGAAACCAGGGAAGTGCCTTTGAATATTGTGTGAAAGAGGAAGTTGTTAAGCTGTTGCTGCTCCATTTTCCCTTTCTAGAGAAATCCCTATTTTAAATACTTATCCCTTTGCTATCTTGTAAGAGCTTGCACGCTGCTTTGACTAAGAGACTTTAATTACTTTTTTGACATGTCCTCCTCTCTTCCAATGCACTACGAGATGCAGGCTTTACAGGCCTGGTATGGGTACACGAGATTTCCCATTGGTGCTCCCTTTGAAGCCTCTGTTGTTTTGGGGTTTTTCTATTTGTATGTTCAGAAACAAATTGGCTTTTATGTTACAATCAAGACACCTAAAAGGTGAAGTTGTTTTTTTTTTTAATAGAGTATTTGGTCTGTGACTGGTGGAGGCTGATGGTGGATTTGCCTCTGAAATCCTCTGGGCAACAACAATCCTTCCGGCCATGGTGGTAATGTGGTAAATAAGAACAAAATAAGAAAAAAAAGGTCAGTTTAAATCTGGTGGTAAAAAGAAAATTAATTTCCTGTCTGGCTTTTCATGCTGATCAATTTTAAGCAACTTGCTTGACAGTCAGAGCACAGAGCTGGGAGAGGTGCCGAGGTCCATGTGATACCTATTTGCAGAGGGTGGGAAGCAGAGTGAGGAACAGGAGCTGTGGTGTCGGCAGAGGTTCCCACTGTGTAGTACATGCCCAGGAGATGGGGTGCAGCTGTGCTGCTCGTGATGATCAATCCAGGATGTTGTATCCTGGACTTGTTGGGGCCCTGAGTGCCTCTTCCCTGCTCCAGGTGATGGGGCTGGCTCTGATACAGCACAGCTGCACCCCAGGATCAGGTTGCTGGGGGAGAGCTGGAAGGTGCCCCCCAGGGCCTCCCTGCTTCCCTTGGATGCCGTGGAGAAGGGAGGAATTCCTGCTTAGCTTATGGCAGACAGACCTGCTGGAGGGAAGCTTGAAGGGGCTATGACTGAGGGGTTAAATTTAAAAGAGAATGATAAAAGTCTTTAATTTGTGTTCCATATATAATGGGGTTTCTAAATATCCCATTCTTTTTCCTGCCTGTGTCCTTGACATCCTCAGTGAGAGGGTCTGACTCACATTAATCTTGGTTTGTAAACACAATTTCTTCTTGAGAATACCACTGGCCTATTGGTGACACATGTTGGCCTGTCCCAGCTGAGAGTGCTGAGTGGCAGGGAGGGCAGACTTTCCTGGCTGCTAATGGGGAGAAAAGGAGCTTTCTGGACATTCCTTCCACATCCTGGCAAGGCTGTATTCTCCTGACTGTGGCACAGACAAGTAAGAACACTTGGAGCCATTGGATTTGCATGGAGTAGCTGCAAACTTTATCTGTCGTACTCATGTGCCCCCCGAAATGAAGAAATAGAAAATAAGATTATTTGCATTGCTCTTGTCTGTGTGTGGGAAATCCTGGGATCAGGGACACAGATGTGGTGTCCCATATGGAAGGAAGACATCGGAGCAGTCTTGGGTATCTGTGCAAGATCAGGGAGAGATCTGGACTGTCTCTACAAAGCACTGTGGGGCACAGCTTTTCCAGGGAAGGAGGGAAGTCCACGTGTAGCCCAGAAGTGGGAAGTAAGGATGAAGACATCTGGAAGTGACGTTAATTAATGGACTAATTGCCCGTAGGAAAACAACAAACATTCTAAGAATGAAGTAACGATGGATGGACAGACACCCAAGAAAAAGAATGCGTGCTGTCCATTTGGGATGAGAAATGCTGCTCTGGGAAGCAGGTGGGCAAAAGGGTTTGGGATTGTGGTGGAAACGAGCTCGCAGTGTCACATTGCTGTCGGAAGCGCTAATGGAGCTCTCAGAGGGGAAAACTGGAGCAACTTCAATAGGAGAGGGAATGTTTGAGATCAGTGTGGCTGTGTCTGGAAGGCACTCCAAGAACACCACTAATTTCTTGGAAAGTGTTTGGACAAACCAAAGAAACTTTTCAATTTCTTTATCTATGTCTAAAAAGAGCCCTCAAAGCTCAGTTCCTGGAATTCCAACGGGAAAATGGAGAGTGTCTCAGTTTCTGAGTGTGCTTGGGAGGATCGGAATGAGAATGGGGTGAAAAATGGGTTTTCAAGCGAGATGACAAAGCTCTAATGAGATGAAGCTGCCAGGAGTAGAAGCCAGGTCCAAAACATTTCCAGGATTTGGTTCTGGTTCAGTAACAACTATAATTTAGAACTTCTATCTTTGGCTTTTCTACTACAGAAACTTGATTTTTAATTTTTTTTTTCTAAGAAATACAGCTTCTAGGAAAAATTGCTGTAAATTACATCATTGTCTGTGTTATGGGCTAGCTCATGACTAGAACTTCAGTTTTATTTATGATCTTGTGTGGACATTCACTTCAGCTCTGGAAGTTTGGAGACACATACAATCGTGGAGACAAAGATGTTGCTTTTACAGTTATGGCACTACAGTTTTCCCACCAACTTGACCTACCTCTCTACTTCTTTACTTCCAAGTGTTTTTCTTTTTTTTTTTTAAACTTTTCTTAAGTTTTATTTTTAATTTTTTTTTTTAATTATTCTTAATTTTTTTTTTTAATCTTACATTTTGATATCTCTGAAACCACTTTAGGTCATGGAAAATAAAAGTTACCTCCAGAGTGTCAGGTATTGAGTCTGACCTATTGAAGCAGCCTATTTCAAAATCTTAGGAATATACTGAAAGAACAGGCTTTGAAATTCAACATATATAAATCATTAAAAGCTCAGAGTGAATCTTAAATAATATATAAGTAGATATTATTTTTATAGATATAAAATATATAGTAACATATGTTACATCTGATGATTCCCTATGGGCCACTGGATGGCTCCCCACTGGGAATTGGCCCCTTCCTTAATTTTCCTTTTAAGCAAGCACATTTTCACCCACAAAACCATGGATATCTCTGTCAGCTGTGCCTTCCCCAAGTGTTCCCCCAAAAGAACGTCCCTGCTGCCATCAGCAGCTGGATCTGGGACCTGCAGCTGCTCCGAGCAGAGCTCCCCCTTCCAGGGTTTCTTTCCACTGCTGCAGGAAATGCCTCAGTTTTGGGCACTTTTGAAAAGTCCATGGCAAAATTAATTTAAAATTTTGCTCTGCCGGGAGATAGGAAGAGGCTGATGAGCACACCCAGACATTTTTAACGAGGATATTTCTACTGTCAGGACAAAACCCATATTTTACATTTTGCTAAACAGTTAAAATTATCATGTTGAATGGATTTGAAATGCTTAATTCAATACTATTTGTAATGTAATATCTTTATCGTTATCCCAGGGTTTTTTTTTAATGGCATGAGCATTTCAAAATGCAGAGAGATGCAAATGGAAGAGGTGTAGTGAGTGTTCCCTGCAGAGAGTGCTGCCTTCTGTTTCCTAATCACTCAAATTCAATATAAGTATTGCAAATTAAATAAAAGTTTAACCACCTGAGTAAAGAAATTTGAAATTGTGTGATTTGAAAGAAAAAAATAAGACAATTCCACTCATGTTCAGGGTTTTTTCCATTAAATTTGCTTTTTTAAAGGAATGTTAGTAATATTTAAAAAATAAGAAAGTTAATATTTCTTCTATGCAGATATCCTCCATGAGCATGCACAATTAACAAGGTGTTAATTATTTAGTCGAGGGCTTTAGTAGGTGTTTAGTCTGCAAAATACTGGGGGCTAATTCATGTGTGTATCTCTGCTTCTGTGCCTGTGTGTAACAGATTGAAGGGAATGCTAAAGAAAAAAATCTATATTTAAGCTGGCAAAATCTTTCCGTTTTCAGTAAATTGGGTTTTTTTATGTACAAGAAAAAGGGAAGATAACTAGGGAAAATACTCTATCTGTTACCGTTTGTGTATTTTTGTATTTGGACTGGAATGCTGTGAAAGCTTTCTGAGCCTGCTCCAGTGGGGAAAAAAGTAATTGTTCAGTGAAGTGGGAGATGCCTCAGGAAGCGAAACGCTGATATTTGTAAACCAAACACGAGGTGTTCTTGGGGGGGAAAAAACCCAAACCAGAACAAATAACCACAGAAAAACCAAACCCGACTAAAACCAACAACAACAAAGGCTCCAAACCACCACCAAAACCAAGCGACAAAAATGCCCCCTCAAGCCCTAATAAGCATCAAAAGACCTTTTTGATAGAGATTGATTAAACTGTCGGAAACGAGAGACTTCAGACTGTCCTGGCATTCTAAAGGGGCAGTGACGCCTCCGCAGGGCCTTCCCTGGCTCGGGCAGAGCATTTCTCACATTAAGAAGATGCCCAGAAACTCCGAACTTTCCAGGCACAGCAGCAAAGGCACTTTAGAACACAGGGAGCTCTCCTTTGCCTTCGTGGTGTGGCCGAAAAGCAGCAGGAAGGGAGAGCTGTAAAGCGTAGATGGAGAAATAAAGCAGGGAAAAGTGGATAAAAATCTGGGCAACAGAAGGAAATGAATCGGTTTTGGAAAATAACAACCGTAATGAAATGACTCATAAAATTGTTTATTTCCCAGTGATTGCAGGGACTCTAAAACTGATAGATTTGCTGCAGAAATTGATGTTGAAAGAAAAATTCTGGTGCTGCAAACAGCATTCAGAAATGATCTCTGCGTTTTGTAGTTTGTTAACTGTGTAAAGCTACCATTGCTTGCTGAACTCGCACAAAATTAAAGAATATTAAGCATACTAACGGAGGACTGAACAACGGGATATGTGTAGTGTAGGATTAGTTTTTGTGAGGTGCTACAGAGAAAACTGACAGGGCAAGTTAGAAAAATAATTACAGTCTGATGTTAAAAGAGAAATAGTATCACTCCTAAAGCGGATAAAATCTAATCCCTTATCTTTCTGGAGCTATGAAAGCATCAGGAAATAAAGATTTATTTCAACATTGTATCATAATTTTATTTACTGCACTTAGGGGAATAAAATAACGTCGCTAATTGATTGGAGCAGTGTAAAAATACAGCTTAGGAAATGTACATTGTTAATGTTAAAATCATGTAATAAAAGAGTGGAAAAATAATATAACATCTAAAATAATTTCAGGAAAAAAACCCTTACAAGTAGGCTAAACGAAAAAGCAAAATTTTCAACAAAAAAATTTGAAGAGACAGAAACACCAAACAGAATCGAAACAACCTAAATCCCAGGCAGTGCCTGGAAAAGGAGGATCTGGAGTCGAACAGAAAAGTGGAGCAAATAAATGCAGAAGAGCAAAATGGTAAAATAACAAAGTTAAGAGAGTTTTAAATCTTCCCTGCTTGCCAGACCCCTGAGGGAGATCCGCAGGGCCGACCTGAGGGAAAGGGAGGCAAATCTCTGCGGCGCTGCGCGGGAAAGCACGGGCTCGGTTCTGCCTGGGGAGGAGAACGCCCCGGGGAAGGGGTCGCCCCGGGGAAGGGGGAGAAGGGGTCGGTCCTACCGGAGCAGGGAGACGCGGCGCTGCTCATCGGGCCCCGGGCGCTGCTCATCGGGCCCCGGGCGCTGCTCTCGCTCGTCCCGCGGAGCCGCGGGGCAGCGGCGAAGCCTCGGGGCCGCGGCGCTTCCCGCCTCACCCCGGGCGCAGGGCAGGCGCACGGGCCAAACCCGTGTGAGGATGGTCAGTCTCTCCTGCTTCAATTTCTGCTTTTTCTCAGTTCCCCCCCCCCCCCCCCCTTTTTTTTTTTCTCCTTCTCTCTTTGCTGTCTCATGGAAAAAAAATCGAGTAGAAAGTTCACCCTCAGCCCCTCCTTTTTACTCCCATTTGAAAGCCACGAGGACAGACCTGATCCCGCTGTCTTCAGGCAGAGGTGATTCCAGCTGAGCTCTTCCTGTCATTCGGGTAGAAAAGGATAGATAGCAGGGCAAGGAAAAGACCTGCTGATAAAACCCGATCTGTTGTGCTCTACAGTGCTTGTTTCGGGCTCCCTGCTGCAGGATTCCCTGTCTGGCAGGCTCGCGCCCTGGGCAGATCGCTGGGAACGCTGGGCATCTGCTCGAGCAGCTCCTCAGCCATTCCCGAAGCAGGAGAACGGGGAGGTCTTCACTGATGAACTCCACTCTAATGAGATAGTTCTGTGGAGTCTGTAAAAGTCAAAGTACCATGGAGGAAAGGCTTTTTTTCCGAAGTTTGTTAAAGGCATGCACAAGGACCAGATGAGTTTACCCAAATGTGGACGCGATTATTCAAAATATATCAAACGTGTCCCTTTATAATTGCAAGGGTTACATTATACATCTCCATGTATATTAATACTTTCTGTGGGCCATTTTGCAGCCATGTGCATGTCATGTGTGCCATGAGGGTTGGGTTTTTGGGTATTTTATGCCTACTTGGGTAAGTTCTGTGCGAGGAGATAGAAATGAGGAATGATTGAGCTCTTTAGCTGCTGACAACACTGCTTGTGTTTGCAGCCTGCGGCACCAAAAGCTTCAGACTGGAAGGAATGACAAAGCAGCAATGGGGTTTTCAGAAGCTGAGTGATCAAATTTGGTTCAACAGCCTCAAGAGTGGTTGTATAATAGAAGTTGACTGAGGGGTTGAAGCTCTGTTATGAAATAAAACTGCAACCCCCTTGCATTTCTCTGTCTTATTACCAAGTCTGTATTTTTAGTGCTGAGGATCTCATCAGGACTATTGTGGGGTTGAAAAAATGCCTCTTTGGGAGGTCTCTTCATTACTTTTTTTTGTTTCTCTCAGTCAGCCTCCCCAACTGTGGCAGTTTAGATGAGAAATACGATAGTAAGGTAACACAAGCTGACTTTATGAGACTTGAAAAATTTGCAAAAAAACATGGGGCCATGGGCCTGCCTTGGAGCAGGAACCACTCCTTACACACCCCAAATTGGAAAATTTTGTAAATATCTAAAGTTGTTTATTTTCATTTTTACTACTTCTGATTGAAGGCACTGGCAGTTTGTGACGTTACCGTGTTTGAGAGTGCGGAACATCTGCTAAAGGAGATACCCAGTGCTGAGCCTGTGGTTTTTTCCAAAAAGCATCCAGAATGTTAGCCTGGATCCTGGGACACTTAGGGATTACCCACCAACGGAGTTCCTGCATGAAGGAAAGATGTGTCCAGCCACCAGAAATGTGAGGGACAAAATGGGACTTCTGTGAGTGCTTGAGAAGCAACGTTTGAGGGACCAGGTGGAGAGGAAGTTGATGAGGAAAAATACCTGAGTGGTGCTCAGAGCAGCTTCTCAGAGGAGCTGTGGGAAGACACCTGGAACAGGAGGGGGGGCACAGCCTTGCATGGACATATGGAATTTCTGAGGCTCTTGGGAGATGTTTTTCTCTCGTTCTCTGCTTCATTTTTGTTGGGTGAAGGGTTTGAAATGCAGCACAGTGATAGAACTGGCTGAATTTCAGAGGGTTGGGATGTTAGTTTCTAAAATTGGCATTTATCACATGAAAAGCTTTAACAGCAACCAAATCCTTCATCTGAAAGCATTTCAATTACAAAACTTTATGTGCTGATATCTGCAGGGGAATTTACAGCATTTGCAGCTTCTCTTTTGAAAATGCAATTTCAAGGTTCAAGTTTAAAATTTTATTTTTTTTTATCCCACTTAAAATAAAAGCTCAGTCTAAATTTCCCATTACAAACCTACTATTTTTCAGACACTGCTGTTATTTAAATCAGGGCCAAATTCTGTTCTTAGCTTTCCTTCCAGCCTTGAGGCCCTGAATTTACATCTCATTATATTGCAAACATTTATGAGATACAATTAATTTTCTCATTTAAAAGAGAAAGAAGTCCCAGGGATTTGTTCTGTGCTGCTTTGTAAAGAAACTCCCCTGTCATGGTGGAGTGTGGTTTGAGTTGTCAGATGTGATGCAGAAAGCCTGGTTTGCATTCACTGTACCAGCCTTGTAAAAATGTAGTGCGTGAGCATGTTTGGGCCTCTTTTCTCAGCTTTATCCCAGTCAGTGTTTCATTTTTCTCCCTGTTTGGCTCTTTTTATTTTCTATTCTTTTGCATTTACAACAAAATCCATGTATTTTGCCTTTTCTTATTCCCCTTATTCCATAGTTAGCACATCTTGGCTTTTCTTCCTCCTCTTTTGTACATGAATATTTTCTTCTGTGATATTTGTTTTCCCCCATTTTTCCAGCCAGCAGTTTCCTTTCTTCTCTGATATGTTTTTAGACTCTCCTTTATCCGCCTGTCTTTATCTGTCTTTCCTTTATTCACCTCATTTTTTCCTAATATCCATGCTTTTTCATGAATTCATGAATTCATATAGGCATCTGCTGAGATGGCTTCACAACTTTTTCCAGGCAATTTTCTTTGATTTTCCTCCCCTCCCCCCCAATATTTAAGAACTCCACTGCAATGAAAACATCCACACATCTTGATTTTACAGATCTATTTTCTGAAATGTGTGCTTTCTATCTCAAAACCATAACATTCTGGTTTTGTTAGTAACGAATTTACTTTATACTTCTAAGTTGAGCCTGTTTTGCCCTTGG
>VWZW01000168.1:178393-207042 GCA_013397115.1 Edolisoma coerulescens
CCCATTTTGTCAACCTCTCCATCTTCTCATCATTTCTTGTGGCTCCCTCACCATGCCCTTTACCACTCCTTGTTCTCTGACTCCTTCGTGCCACCTCCTCCCTGCACCTTCCCCCGAGCACGTCCCTGCAGACACAATGAGTGGCATTAGGAACGGGATGGGACAAAAGGAGACCCCACAAGGATCTGGGTACACATGGGGTCTGTTTGCATTCACACCAGGGTGAGCGTGCACCCATCATCTGCAAAGTCCTTTGAATAGTCTGTGGGTTGTCACATATCGAGTGTTTTAATGGCCTTGTACTATCTCATTAAAGGATTTGATGTCTTTCATGGTGTGTTGGTTTTGCATGGCCTGGTTTTTGGTAGCAGGGGTGGGGGAGGGGCACAGAGGTGGCTTCTGTGAGAAGCTGCTGGAAGCTTCCACCATGTCCGGCAGAGCCAATCCCTGGTGGCTCTGAAGATGGACATGCTGCTGGCAAAAGCTGGGCCAATTGGAGAGGTTGGTAACACCTCTGTGATAACAGATTTAAGAAGTAAATCAAAACAAAGTGGGGGCACAGTCTTTTCTACCCAGAGAAGAGGAGGAGGTGAGAACATGTTAGGGAAAACAACGTGGCAACACCAAGGTCAGTGAAGAAGGAGGGGGAGGAGGTGCTCCAGGTGCTGGAGCTGATGTTCCTCTGCAGGCCATGGTGATGACCATGGTGAAGCAGCTGTGCCCGTGCAGCCCATGGGGATCCACAGGGGATGCAGAGATCCACCCGCAGCCCCTGGGGGAGGCGTCCCTGCCAGAACAGCCTGGAGGAGGCTGTGATCCAGTGGGAGACCCAGTGGAGAGAGGGGGCCCTGCTTCCAGGGTGGAGCATCCTGTCCTTGGAGGACTGCACCCCATGGAAGAGTGACCCATGTCACAGCAGTTTTGGGAGAACTGTGTGCCCGTGAGAGTGGACCCACGCTGGAGAAGTTCACAGAGAACTCTCCCGTGGGAGGGACCCAACGTTGCAGCATGGGAAGGACTCCTCTCCCGGAGCAGCGGAAGAAAACCTCGGGTGATGAACTGACCAAAACCCCCACGCCCTGTCCCCCTGCGCCGTTGGTGGGAAGGACAGTAGGGCTGGGGGAAGAAAAGGTGTTTTTAAGGGCTCATTTCACTTCTCATTATCCTCAACTCATTTGGTTAGTAATAAATTCACTTTGTACTTCTAAGTTGAGCCTGTTTTGCCCTAGCCGTGTTTTCTCCTGGTCCTTACCTCAAGTCTTGAAGCCTTTATTGGTTTTTTTTCTCTCCACTGCCCAGCTGTGGCAGGGGAGGGTGAGCGAGCGACTCTCGTGGGTGCCTGGCATTTGGCCAGTGTCAAATCATGACACATGGGTATATGAGATCTGACTTCTCTCAGCAACATCTCTTTAATATTTGGAGTCATGTTCCTGTGACAGAAAGCAGCTGAGCTGTCCTTGGTTTGCTGCATTCGTAGCACAGTGCAAGAATCTAATTTATTAATAATTTATTAACTTTAATCTCAGTTGCAGATGCGTTTATTGGGAAAACATTGCTATTCTGAAAACTTTCCCATCTTGGCTTAAAAGGTGTTTTTTTCCTAATATATAAATAAGAAAGTGAAATTAAAATTGCTGTTGTTCACAAGTCTGCCACAGGTTTCAGCAGGCAGAAAATTTTCTGCCTCTGTGACATGCTAATATCATCAGGTGATCTAAAAGTATTTAATGGAAGGACCATCTGAAGGGCCAGTTACAGATTTCACATGATTGTGCTGCTCACTCCTAAGAGGAAAAAGAATATGAATCTTTGGGCAGCAGAACAGTGCAAAGATGGGAAACCCTGACAGAGCAAAATCAAATTTCAGCATTTCCATGCTTTGAGATTTGGTTTGTTTTTTTTAAATCCAGCCTGCTTCTCCTGGAAGAACAAGCTCTAAAACTTCTGTTCTTAATAATAACTTTCTTTCATCCTCTAATATTAAATGACAGCACTAATAATAAGCAATATCAAGTTATGAAGCATCTTGTCCTGGTCATCCAATGAGTCTGCTGTGATATAAATAAAACAAACCCAGCATTAACTCAGATGTGAAATTCACTGCAGGTGAGATAAGCAAAGCCAAAGAACAGAAGTTCTAATTGATTAGAGCTAGATGAAATTAATATCCAGACTGGGGTAAACTCTGGGTAATTAGCTTGAAACATTATCCAAAGAAGGTATGGATAATCAGGTTCAACACCCTCAAAGATCACCTGTGTTTCTTGAGACAATAAATCATTTGTGCTTTGAAGCTGCTTCCCATTTTCTCAATCAGCCCCATCTGAGAAGAGCAATTCAATCTGATAATTTACTTGTCAAAACTTGTTAGTCAAGGCAGGACAAAAGCAACAAGATGTGGGTAATTTAAGAGACGAATTTGTCCTGGTGGCTTTCAAGAATCCCAACCACTGTAATGGAGATCAAACACATCTCTGAAACAGTTCAGTCTAAGCCAGGGATCACATGGTAGAAGAAAATAAGCAGGGCAGGAATTATTATCTTATTTTATGCAAGGTGTCTAGAGAAAGATAAAACCTAAATATGCACACCCAGAGCACTGTGCTCCAGACCTGGGTGCGATGCAGTCCTCTACTTAAAACACACGTGTGCAGAGCCACAGAGCAGAATCTCAGAATATCCTGGGCTGGGAAAGGACCCACAGGGATCACCCAGTCCAGCCCCTGGCCCTGCACAGACCCCCCAACACCCCCACCCTGGGCACCCCTGGCAGCGCTGCCCAAACGCTCCTGGAGCTCTGGCAGCCTCGGGGCCGTGCCCATTCCCTGGGGAGCCTGGGCAGTGCCCAGCACCCTCTGGGGGAAGAACCTTTCCTGATATCCAGCCTGAGCCCCTTGGACACAGCTCCAGCCATCCCCTCAGATCCTGTCCCTGTCACAGAGAGCAGAGATCAGAGCTGCCCCTCTGCTGCCCCTTGGGAAGATGTTGAAGACCCCAATGAGGTCTCCCCTCAGGCTCTTCTTCTCCAACTGAACAGACCAAGTGCCCTCAGCTGCTCCTCATACGGCTCCTCCAGACCTTTCCCCATCCTTGTGGCCTCCTTTGGATGCTCTCTAAGGGCTTAATGTCTTTTTTTATATTGTGGTGCCCAAACTGCCCTCAGGACTGGAGGTGAGGTCCCTGCAGAGCAGAGCAGGACAATCCCCTCCTTTGCCTGGCTGGAGATGCTGGGCCTGATGGCCCCCAGGACAGGGATGTCTCTCCTGGCCGTCAGGGCACTGCTGACTCACATCCAACTTGCCATCGACCAGAACCTCTTCCTGCAGCTGCTTTCCAGCATCCCATTTCCCAGTCTGTCCATACTCCCAGGGTTACCCCATGCCAGGTGCAGAACCTGGCACTTCCCCTTGTTGAGCTTCACGTGGTCGGTGATGGCCCAGTTCTCTCATTTGTTGAGGTCTCCCTGCAGGGCCTCCCTTTTCTTTAAGGGAGTCAACAGCTCCTCTCAGTTTCACATCATGTGTGAACTTGCTCAGTTTCCCTTCCAGTCCTGCATCCAGGTCATTTATGAAGGTGTTGAAGAGCACAGGGATGAGGGTTGAGCCCTGTGGAACCCCACTAGTGACCTGTGCCAGTCTGATGCCACCCCAGTCACTGTCACCCTTTGTGCCCAAGCCATGAGCCAGCTGCTCACCCATCCCATGATGTGTTTATCCAGCGGTGGGAAGGACATTTTATCCAGGAGAATCCTGTGAGAGACAGCATGGAAAGCTTTGCTGAAGTCCAAGAGAATGACATCTGCTGGCTTCCCTAGACTGACCAGGTGTTGTTCCATACTCCCATAGAAGTAAATCAGGCTGGACAAGCAGGACTTTTCCCTCATGAAGCTGTGCTGGCTGTGACCAGTGACTGCATCATCCTCCAGCTATTTTTCAATATGTCCCAGAATAACCTTTTCCCATGATTTTACTGGGCACTGAAGGGACACTGACACTGTAGTTTCCAGGGTCCACCTTCTTGCCCTTCTTGAAAATCAGGACATTTGCCTACTTCCAGCTGGCTGGGACCTCTCTGGATTCCCAAAATCACTCAAAAATCATCAATAGACGCTTTACAATGACATTAACAGCTCTTTGAAGATTTTTGGACAAATCCAATCAGGACCCATCGATGTTTAGGGATCCAGCTGGGGTAGCAGATCCTGCACAATTTCAGGGTCAACTGGGATTTGATCAATCTCACAATCATGGTCCTCCAGCAGAGGGCACTGAGACCCCCCTGGTCCATCATCCCTTCTTCGCCTCCACCCTCAACAAGAATGACGGACCAGGGGTGTCTCAGTGCCCTGAGGACCAATTTAAGTGCCTGTAATCAATTTAAGTCAGTGCCATGTCAAATCAAACGTTCATTAGAAACCTGGGAAGGCAAATGTGAAATAGCTGCCAAACAGCAAAGGCATTTCAGTACAAGGAACACCAGAAGTCTACAGATTTGACACCCAGTCTTTTAAAAAGGGAGCAAATTATCACTGTCAAGAAAATCCTTATCCATGTGTGTGAAAATGGATAACAACAATCAAAAATAGAGGAATGAAGTGTCTGAAGCATCATGACAGGATGAGGTTTGAACAATACAACGAGTCATGAGAGTTCCTTTGCAGAAAGGCTACCAGCACTCAGTGAGGTCTCCCATTCTCTTCGAGCTGAGCTCCTGATCCCTCCTGAAAGCAGCCAATTTGGTTAAACAGGTTATATCTGATTAGTTCTTGCTTTTGCATGGGAGTAGATGTAACAAATACCCCAGAAACATCAGGTTATGCATGTCTGTCTTTGCAAAGGTCAGTGGAAAGCAGTTTAAGACCTTTATTATTTCAGTGGCACATCCCTTGCTGCTGGCTCTGCAGAGTTGCACTGCTATAAAATTATTTTTTTTTCTGTGATAAGTAGCAGGGAAGATGGGCATGTTTGGAGACCATTCAGAGAAACCTCAGTGTTGGCAGTGGGAGAAGTGATACATGAAGTGAAAGTGAAACCGACTTACGCTTTTGAGTAAAATATTGTGAATTGTTGCATTGCATTTTGGTGTAATAATGCTACAGCTCAGGAGAATGTCTTACCTTTAGGCTCGAGAGGTCTGGTGTCCAGAGGTTGCTCTGAAGGTCTGTGGAGTCAAAGGATGCTGTTTCACTGGAAGCAGTCAAAAGGACTGAAATCCACATGGCTACAGGTTGGTACTGGATTTACTGCTGGGTTTATGCAACATAAAAACCCCCAACCTCCCACTCCCTGTTGATATTCTCTGGTTACTCTTTCCCCATCTTCTCTCATTCCTTTTCATTGCTTGGAAGTTCATAATGTGAGTTGTCTTTCACTCTCATGATGATCTAAAGTATTTCAGCCGGATTTGACTTTATTTCTTTACCCGTCGCCCTCATTTTTAGAACCTTGTGGCCAATATGAGATAGGATTTTGTTTTGCAATTTAAATACTTTAAATCCCTGAGACAAGAAATAGAGAGAATATATTGATGATGGAAATACTGAAAATGTCAGAGCTCTTGGATTGGAACAATTATAGGCAAAGTATTTTTTGAAAAGCTTTATCCATAATGCCTTTCATTATGTAATTTAATAATGGCAACTGCCCATGGACAGTTAATCCTAACCTGCTTTTTAACTTTTATACTTAATCAGGAAGAGTTTTAACAGAAGGCTGAATGTTTCAAATTTGTGTTCTAAACTTGTCTGACCTGATCCAGCTTTCATCAAAAAAAAAAAAAAAAAAAAAGGAAAAACTTTAGAGGATGTGTTCTTAGTTAAAATTTATTCACTTGCCTGAAGAATAAAGGCACAAGAGCAGAGCATTAGGAACAGTGAAGGGAAGAGAAGGGCAATGGCAACGTGAACTGAAAGGTGGCAGATTCACTTTTTATTGTCAGTAACGCTTTCAGGACTTTAAATTGTAAATGATTTTAGGGAAGGAATTTCCATTACTCTGTGAAGTACGTGCTGTATTTCTGATCACTGCAAAACCTGGTGCATCATTATGGCTCAAAGTGTCAAATACCTTCACTAGGTGTGTATGTAGATAGAAAATGAGGCTTCCTACGCGCTTCAGGATTTTACATTAAATTCTTACATTCTTTGCACTTTCAGTTACAGGTGCTAATGGTTGTCATGATCAACTCATTAAAAGAAAAACAACATTTTAATTAAATAGCTAATTTGCATCCAGCATTCATAGCTTTGTAAATTCATGTTACATCCATAACATTTTTCACATCTTAGTGAGCTACTGTGCTGTGAGGGATGTACCTGAACATTAAAACAGGCTGTACTGTTGGAATCTTGGAATGTCCTAAATCAAATTTAATTGTTCTGCTTCAGCCATATTCTAACTAATCACAGAAAATGATTTTAAGGACCCCATAATATTCAGTAAGGGTTGCCATTTTTTTCAGCCTCAGACATTTCTTGGTAGTACTGCTGTATGTTTTGAGATAAATCACTACATTTTTTGGTTGCAATGCAGTTTGAAATGCAGGGGGAAAAATCCATTACAAAACCAGCATCACAATGCATTTTTTATTTTAAAAATTATATTATTTTTTACTTTTCTACCATTTAAAAATTAAGATACTGGAAATGAAGATCAGTGGTCTAATTGCCCTACAAAACAAATTATCTGAGCTTGCCATCCTCCTTCACCAAATGGAGCGAAAGGTCTCAGAAACTTGCTAGAATTAATCTGAAAGTGCAAAACTCGTTCAGTGTTTGTGCGAGAGCTGCAAACTGCGCGGGCGTGAAATGCAGCAGCGGAGTGAGAGACCGAGGCACTGAACTCTTCAGATATCCAGAACCTTCTGATTTTCTGTGCCAGAAAGGCAAAGGGACATCTGGTCCTTGTTAATGCTGTCAGTGTGTTTACAGGTTTCAGAATTCTGTGTAGGTCATAAAAACATCTTGTATAAATCTGAAAGTGTATGATGATGTATCATGTTAGTAAATAAGAGTTGCTGGTAAAATAAAAAAAAAACATCTTGGAAGTGGTTTAAAACAACCCAACTCAACATTCAATGAAATCTCTCCTTAAACAGAAAACTAAACTCTTCACACGGAAGAAGCTACTTGTTCTCCCCATTTAATATAAGGAATTTATTTGAGGCTGGTGTGTGACAGAACTCTGTAAGAAGTAAAAGTATGTTTCATATGAAAGGATGTTTATAAACCGTAGCTGTCCAATTTCTAAAGGCAAACTTATAATTTAAAAAGCAGAAAGAAAACACTATCTTGCCCATAAAGGAGATTTGCAGAAATTAATATTTTAATTTAACGAAAGCTTGTCTCCTTTTTTAATATATTCAGTTTTTATTTCACAAAAATTGGTGAGTAGTTATAAGCTTCAAGTTTCAACAAAACTGTGCTGCTATTTTAAATATAAAAAATATATATCTATTTATGCCTACATATAAGCAGAATATTTAAACTATAGATTATTCTGGCCCCTGTATTTTTGTTTTAGCTTGCTAAACAATCCACATCACACCTAGGGTTCTCTCTGGAGCTGTATCTTCTGAAAATACTTTGTTGTAATTTAAAACAATGATGAAAAATATAAAATCATTAATAACTTATGAAAAAAGCAAAACGTCCACTTACACCACAAAGAATTTACTCACCCCAGGAATGTAGCTGAAGAAACTCTACTTCCAGCCAGGCGGTAATGTCATAAAAGTGCCGTACATTGACTGGCAGTTCTGGCTTTTCTCACGGCAAGAAATTCCACTGCAAGTCAGGTGAAACTAATCCTACTAAATCCTTTGATTTATCTAGAGCTTCTTAGGTAACTGAGCTTTTAAGGCCTTTATCTAGATTTATTTTTCCTGAAAAGGAGCCGCCAGAGCAAAGGAGGGAAGGGAAGAGCTGTGGGAGCGCGAGGGCTCCTGGAGCTGCGGTGTCAGCCCAGGGGAGAGAGGCACAGCAGGATGTGCTCAGTACATCTTGTTTGGCTGCATTGGAAGTGAACCTCCAAGTGCATTCAGCATATAACTTTCTCACAGGCCTTCCTCTGGCTGCACTTGGAACATCCTGGTCTGGCCTCCTGGTTTTATAAAGCAGATGTGAAGGGAAGGAGGGATGTGAGCGGCCTTGCGTGTGCTGGATATCCAAACCACAGTGGCAGGGGCTGTACCTTGGAAGGGTTATCATTTCTTTCCTCCCTCTCCTATGGCAGCTGGGAATACTGCTGTCAGTTCATCCCATCCTTTAGTTCCACAACAGAGGTTTGCACATCAGGTGTGTAGGGCACAGGAGTCTCACCCACGGGCACTTCTGGGGAACCAGGAAACTTCTGACTTAGTTCTGCTTTGTGGGTTGTGTTACTTGTTTTGTGCCTTTGGTGTTGGCAGCTATCACATGTTGAAAGCAAAGCCCCACCACAAAAAGAAGTCTATTGGTTTGGCACCTTCCTTCCATGAATTAGAAAGTGATAGAGTGGCCTGGCTTGGAAGGGACCTTTCCAGTCCCACCCCCTGCCCTGGGCAGGGACCCCTTCCACGGGCAGGGACACCTTCCACTATCCCAGCTTGCTCCAAGCCCCATCCAACCTGGCCTTGGACACTACCAGGGATCCAGGGGCAGCCACAGCTTCTCTGGGCACCCTGTGCCAGGGCCTCCCCACCCTCCCAGGGAACAATTCCTTCCCCATATCCCATCTAACCCTATCCTCTGGCAGTGGGAAGCCATTCCCTGTGTTCTGTCACTTCAGACCCCTGTCCAAAATCCTTCTCCAGCTCTCTCAGAGCCCCTTCAGGCACTGGAAACCTCCAATAAAATCTCTCCAGAGCCTTCTCTTCTCCAGGTTGAACAATCTCAATTCTCTCAGTGTTTCCTTATAGGAGAGGTGCTCTAATGGTGAAATGTTCCACTTGTACAAGCCACACTCACAGAAAACAAAGGTGCAGATAGAACCAGAAGAACTCTTCTCTGCCTCTGTCTTGCCCTTGGTCATCACCCTCCGTTCTGTGAGCGCAGCACTGGGAGGAGAGGCTGTTCTTCGCAGCCACCAAACGGGCCTTGTATTGATGACACTCAAGGGGATGACACCAGGACAAGGGGAGAGGAAGAAGTCTGGAGCTACAGCATCCAAAGCAGTTCCTGCTTCCCTCATGCCTGGGCAGGGCACTTTGGTGGAGTGAGCCCTGTTCCTGCAAGATCTACTTGACCATCACCTCTGCTCCCAGGGCCTGGGGTAGGTTCTTTTGAATTCCGCTTTCTCAGCTCTGCCTTTCTCAAGTCTAAGGGCATTTACTTGAATGGAAATTTTTATTAAGCAATTACTAAGCACAAATAAGCCCTGTGCAGCCTTAAAAACCTTCTCCATCTTTTTACTGCATGCAAAACTTGTGGATTTTTATTTTTGCTAGCGGCACGACAGCAGTGCTGGGCCGACAGCATTGCACAAGGAGAGCTTTTCCCAGCCCCAGCTGTCCCACACACACAGGCTGGGAGAGCACATTGGTCAGCGCTGAGCATGGGCACTGCAACTGCACAATTAAGCAATCAACTCGTTCCAGTTTTCCCAAGAAGGCAATAAGAACACAGAACCACTTGAAGCAGATAAAAGCACAAAGATGAGAACCATAGAAAAGATGGTGAAATAGTGTCTTGGGGATTATTTCAGTGAGAAGAAATATCAAGGGTCTTCTTCACAAGCTTTGGGGCAATGCAGGCCCTTGGATGAATGACGGTCTATAGCCAGGAGTGAGGCTTTCAGTAGATGAAAGTATTGTTTATTATCTAGTTATGAAATTGTTTTGTAATGACTTTTGTTGCATAGTCAACATAGAAAACCAAGAACAGTTAATCCTTTACACTTTAAAGGGTAACTAGTTTTGAGATGTAACCACAGAAAATCTTTATTTCATTTTTAAGGGGAAACCATATAATTTTATTTCTTTTTCAGTATTTTCACTGGATTTTTTTCTGTTGCTCAAATTTCTTTCATTTGCATCAGGCTGAGCCTGGCCTTATATATGGTTAGCAAATAACCTTGCCAGAACAAGCTGGAGCCTTCCTCCCAAACCTTCTGATTATTTCAGCTTCCTACGACAGTGATTACACAGGGAATCTCCCCCAGGGAATTTGGTTGTGTATTCACCAGACATGCCTCTCCAGGTGCACAGTGGTTGAAACTTTAGCTGAGAAAGGTAATTACATATTTTTGCCACTGAAGCTATTTTAAGAAAAACATCTTTTGCTTTTTCCTAAAAGTGTTATAATTCGGACTGAAGATGCAATAGAAGATAATATAATATTATATAATATTACATAGTATATATTTTTCTACCGTCCCCTTTCAAGCAATGCAGTTTTATTCTGTGATCATTCTGTCAGCCTAGAAGTAATAAAATTCAGCACTGAGTAAATATATTTCATAATCAGAACCAAATCTTGAGGTGATTGAAGTCAACAGGTCCAACTGCACTTTGGTTGATCGTTTTAAACCACCTGTAAATGTTGACTCATGGTTCTGTGTACCTGCTGCAGAAGCTCCCAGCAACACCAGTTTGAGAAGCCTGTGCAAACGGGCACAAAGGACCAACTTCACAACATAAAACTAACTTTGAATCAAGGAAAAATATGTCTTTTCTCAGAATGGCCCAGCTGACTCCACAGCCCCATCAAGATCTGCAAGAAGGTTCTCACCTTTGTGCTTACTTCAGAACTAAGTGGCAAAATCTTGGGAATCTGGAATTAGGGCAATAGCCAATATTGCCTATCTTTTTTGATCAGTTCTTCTTGAAGTATTTACCATCTTTGCCTAATTTCCTTTCTAATTAGAGTGATTGCAGTAAGATAAAACATAACATCTATCAGAACAATGGTGCACCCAGTGAAGGCAGCGTATTGCAGAGAAAACTTTGGTGCCTTGTCACTAAACACGTTCAGTGATTTGTTTTGGGACCCAGCAGAGCCCCAGGAGTCACTGTCTCGGAGTCCTGGCAGCCCACTGCCAGGAGCTAACGTGTGTAAGGCACAGACCTGCTCTGGGGACACGTGTCTGTCCAATTCATTGCATATTTGGAAAAATCTGGAAAATGCTTGCATCAGCATCAGAACAGAGGGCAGATTACTAACTGCTTTATTCTAAAATCTGTTATAAGACAAAGGAACGTGGATTGTTTCCATCAGCTTAAAGAAGGCACAGAATTTAGATGAGCATGTGGAAAGTTAGAGGATAAATCAGGGACCCAGAGTTTTGATCTTTTCCCTAAATGGATGATGTCAAGCAACTGGCAGACACTACTGCTATTTGTCCACCAGAGCTGGCTGCAGTTGAATGGGACCACAACACTGCCAGCCAGCCAAAGTAGCTGCATCTTGGGCAGGGACAATGTGTGAAGTGTTGCAAAGGAGTTGAGTGATGGTGTGAGTGCTACAGGCAGGGCGGGGTGCCAGGACTGATCTGCACCTTGCAGCACTCTGCTCCCAGGGCAGCAAAGACTCGGTGCTCACAGCTCCCCTCTCTTTACTTAACTTGTTCTCCTTTGCTTTATCCAGGGAGTAAAGAGCTTTCTTTTTAACTTTCCACTCCTGCTTACATCAATTTTATCTCAATATTAAAATATCCCATTCCTCTAGTCCATGACATGCCCTTCTGGTATAGGAAAAGTGGCCAAGAAACCTTCCCTTTTTTTTGCACAAACCTCCTGTCACATCCTTTTTAAACCCCTGTGGTACCAGGGTGCTGAGAGGTCCCCATCCTTCCAGTGTCCCTGGGGTTCCCCCCATGTCCTCTCCAGCCCTACCTGGAAATGGGGCTGGACTGGGGGTGCCTGTGACAGCTCTGTCCTGCCTGTCCCCACCCCTGTGTGGGGGTGGGACTGGTGGGACAGTGAAGACAGAAGCAGAAGACCCACATTTGGGGAAGCCCTACTCCAGGGTGGCCGTGGGGCTGGGGGGTCCAGAAATGACCATGGTGGTGCCTGCAGAGCACGGGAAACTCGGCTGCTTCTGTATCACCCGATGGTGCTGACACGTGGAAGGGATCCCCCTTTACCTCTGCAGGAGCCCAGAGAGATGTGTCTCCCAGCAGGAGCAGGCACAAACACCCCTCTGAAGTGTTTCCACATTTATCTCTCCTATTTGCCATCCAACTCTTCTAAGCACCAGAGGAGGTCTTCCAGGAACTGCGTTGTCTGGCTTTAGCAAAACATGCTCCTCTTTGCCTCCTGAGTAAAAGATGTGTTCCCAGAAGTGCTCCATGAGTGGGATGTGCTACTCCGAACTCCCATATGATTTCTAGGGTTGTCAGTCTTATTTATAACCTTCGCCATCTGTAAAGTCAAATTTCATTTAATGGAAGGTTTTTGATACGAGAAATGGATGCTTGGTTTCTTTTGTTCCCATGGAAAAAACGTTAATCATTGCCAAGATGATGCCTATATGGCTGGTGGCAGGTCCTCCCTTAGTGCTTTTTTGGGAACTGGGAAGAGCAAAAGCCTCATCAGAGGCTGGGACATGTTGCTCAGCTGTGGAGCACATGGTTTCCCTTTCTGTGAATGGACAGAAACACTACAATTAATAGGATAGATTTCATCACAGGGAGGTTTCCCACTTTTGCTGAGTGGATGGATTAAAGCTACTGTCCTCTTTTTGCTTAGGACGGGGTGTCTGTATTGCTGTCCAAAAATCCTGGACAGAAATCTAGGAGCAACATGGAGGGAGTAGGAGGTCCGAGCAGAGCTGGCGTGGGCAGGGCTCTGCCTGGTTTTGGGCGTCTGAGCCACGACACTGCTCTGGCTGCACCTGAGCTGCTGGTGCAAACACATTCCTGAGCAACACACCACATCATGATCTTGCTGTCCATGAATGCCACAGGCTCAGCATCTCCCTGGCTGCAGGGAAGGCAGATGGGAGCGTGGCTACTGCGCTGGGGGATTGCCAGCTCTGAGAAATCCATGGAAATCACCCAATTTCTTCAACATCTTTTCCTTATCTTCCACCTGAACTCAACCTGTAGTGGAAGAATAGGTTGTGTGCAGCCCCACAGACCTGGAAAAAAAATGCATTACTCAGCAGAAGTTGCACTGCACCTGATATTTTCACCAGAAGCTTCGTTTTTCTCTAAGTGCGGTTTTAAAGCACAAACTTGGTGTTCTCAGCTGCAATGCTCTGTGTGTCACATGCCTAGAAAATGCTGTGGCATTTTTATACTGCACTGTGACTTACCTGTGCCAGAGACTCAGGTCATTTCAGTTGTCTCATCTTACTCAGAGAATACACATATTTCACTACTCTCGCAGTTATAGCAATTATGTTTAGCATTATACTGTATTCAAAGTGTTTGCTGAACAGCAAAAAAAGGGAAAAAAGGCTAAAAATAGATGACTTCTTGGAATATAACTTAAATAACAGAGTTCTTTTTCTGGTGCCCAGAGAAGCTGTGGCTGCCCCATCCTCGGAAGTGTTCAAGGGATGGGGCTTGGAGCAACCTGGTCTAGTGGAAGGATCCCTCTTTTGCTGTCCAAAGACAGAAAATGGTGCATTTAGAGTGTCTTTTCCTCAAAGAAACTTGGGAACTTCCAAGAATACTTGCAGTGAGCGATCAAGCAATTTAATAGATGCACAAAGTCTTGTTTTGTCAGCAAATGTTTTGGGAAGCCTAAGTAAATGTGTGTTCACTAATGAAGCAACAATGAACAAGACTAAGAGGAATTTTCTGTTAGACAGATACTGAGCAATAAGAAGTTTTATTTTATTTGGTTCTCTAGGACAACATCTATCAAATGATCCATTGTGTCTGGGCACATCTGTGCTTATGGGCTTTCTATGAAAACTGTGAAACTTGTAATAGCTCAAACTTTGAGTGTCTGACAGTGTAGACAGTGAGTGAACTGCAGAAAATCTTCAAAGGCTGAGTGTCCAGATACAGAATAGTGGGTTTGTTGGAACACGTTCAGCAAGCATATAATTACCATGCAGTTTCTTAATTCTGCAGGTTTGCTAGGATTCAGAATAAGATTTTCCCCATTTTTTTAAATCCCCAAAATGAAAACATATTCATATGTTTGAATCGGGTTTTGAAAGGCTTAATTTATCAAGGGTGATTAAAGATCGGAGTGCTTGAAAAGGGCAGTGGAAGGAAAACACTATCACCACTTAAGGCTGACTATCCATAGCAGCATCTGGCCTTGATATCCTCTTAGATCTAGGATGGATAGATTCTGATGTTTGAAATCTTGCAGTGGGAAGGTCACATTCCCCTCCAGATGTTCCATAAAGTTTTTCTTTCAGTTGGCTTTGAGATGGGAGGCGGCATCTCCTTGAAATTGTCAGTTTGAAATGATGCAGTCTTTGGGGCTGAGGGAAGGGTTAAGGCAAAAGTCTGGCGAGTCCTTGAGAAATGATTCCTACGTGAAGAATGTTCTTTGTTCTCGTACTTTGTTTTTTTGCAGAGGTCAATGCTTTATTGTTGTTGTCTTAATAAGTGACATATTTTTTTGTCTCGTTTCTCCTCCCTCAAGGGCTCGGTTTTGTGCAGCGTTGCAGTGCTCTGTGTGGGTTGTGTCTCACCACGTGGGTGTAGGTTTTCCCAAGGATGGGCAATGAACTGAGGCAAATCCTGAGTCACCACAAAGGGCACATGGGGCCCAGCCCCACTTCTGTGCTCTCATGTCCTCACTTGGGCACGAGGATGTTGTGGCAGTCAGTGTTCTCTGCTCTTTCCTTACCCACATAGATCAATTTCCCAATTTCTCTTCCACAAACCTGAGTCTCTGTTAGTTATTTGAGCGTGGCTACCTGAAATTCATCCAACCAAATTATTAGTACATAATGATATTACCCTGACTGGGTGACCAGCAGGTCAAAACAAGAGTGGCCCGGTAAGGTCCCTTCTGCTCCTGCCAGCTTTGGCTGTTTAAAGGCATCTGCAGTGCAGAGTATGAAATCCTCCCTGTGAGGGTGGTGAGGCCCTGGCACAGGGTGCCCAGAGAAGCTGTGGCTGCCCCTGGATCCCTGGAAGTGCCCAAGGCCAGGTTGGACAGGGCTTGGAGCACCCTGGGCTAGTGGAAGGTGTAGGATTGGATGATCTTTAAGGTCCCTTCCAATCCAAACCATTCTGTGATTCTATGATTTTGTGATTGATTGTCTCTGCTTGTGCTGGAAATACTGATTTTTGTGGCTTTCCCCTCTGTCTGTTGTAAAAAATGAATTAAAAGACCATCGACCAATACTCAAATTTGTTTTCAGTGTTCAGCTGGATGAAGGAGCATCATTGACATACAGGCCTTGGCATGCTCTGCTAGTGTAGCCTTCATTGTTGGAGAATGGCTTGACATTACAGACAATCTCTGTGTTAAAGAGCAGGCTGCACTCCATCTTGCAAGACGTGCAGGCAGACACAGGCGACTGTGCTGTACCATGCTGGTAGAAGAACAGAATAGCTGAACTGACAAGAACACTGAACCCTTGGCAAGACCGTGGGACAAGGAAGAACCCTGAAGAAAGATCCAGCAAGAACACAGAAAGATACAGCAAGGACAGAACATACCCAGATACTGTGCATAAGGCATTATTGTTACTCACACTGTACCTATTGTACTCAGTCTGTATAAAAAGCTGCGCTATTCGGGAATAAATCGAAGCTTGCTTTATCAATCACATGGGTTGTGTGGCATCCTTCCCTCGCCGCCGCACTTCATGAAGGGAGAGAAAGAGGCTTGCAAATTCCTGTTCCAGCTAAAGTGTACTGACCTGGCAGGAACAGATATTCTTCAGACACAAAAACCTTATTTCAAATGGAAAAGAAAAACAAGAAAGAAGGAGGCCAGAGATGCCATCCAGTGGGGCTGTCAGCACAGACCTAAGGAAGATCCCTATGCAGTGCAGGCTGAAAAATACTTCAAAGAGCTTAAAAAATTATCCACAAAATTAGAGCAGCAGCTGAACTAACTGTGTGTTTCTGTATCAGTGGGCTTGTTTTGCATTCCTCTCTTTCACTCCTCTCTCTAGATGGAGCTGCTTGTAAAATAGTCCAGGAAACTGATTAAAATATGTTTTCAGTTTGTTCTGGTCATGGTTATTCTGATTATGGAATTTAATTTACACTCATATTTTCCCAGCCTTTGTGCCTTTGAAGTTGCTGTGGTTCATAACGTTGGTATCAGGAAGATCAACCTGTGCCGAAGACCCTTAGAGGAAATAAGAGGAGTAAATTCTCCCTTGCTCAGCCCTGCTCAGGGTGAAGCCATGGAGCTGCCAGTGGAGCCACAGGGACCTGACACCTCCTCCTGAGCCTCAGGTGTCCTCTGACAGCTCCTTTGTGCTGAACTCGTGCCACTGGCACACATCCAAGCAGGACAACCTTTCCAAGGGCTGCCCTGGCTTTGCTCTTGCTTGCTCTTCTCTACCTCGAGGCAAGTGTAAGAAAGAAGTTGGAAGTCAGGAAGAATAGCTGAAACTTGTCATGATGGATGTCAGAGAGGAAAACTGATCTCTTGAATCAACTTTGCTGAGATGTCCAGGGAATGAGCAGCACTAGGGGAAGTCTCACAGAGCTGAGAAAAGGCACAGGAGGTGCTCACCGGAGATAAATCCTGGAGTGGTGCTTGGAAAGAGGTGAAAGTGTCCAGAGCAAAACAGGCACCAAAGAACACCTGAGCTCTGGCATGGGATTCAAGCTGGTGTGTCTTTGTGTGGACTTAAGGGTGGGAAGAGAAAGATAAAAGCTGGGCTCTGGAATTTTTAAAAGACCCCAGAGATGGGATTTTGAGATGATCTACACAAAAGCCGACATTTCTTTTTCTGACCTGGTCCAGTCAGTGACATTTCCTTCCCTAAAGGATCCACAAACAGGAAATGATTTCCCTGGGCAGTCACTTCTCCAACTTGCTCTGGGTGTGCTGTTCAGTGCAACACCTTTTATCTGGTAGATATTTGAAATGTTAACTATTTTTGGAGGGAAGTTGTCTTTGACTTCTCTCAGACTGCATGAAAGCGACTCTTTTCAGCTCCCAAAGGAAGAGCAGAGATAGCAAAAGTCTGAAAATATCTGGAGATATTTCCCCACGTTGGATTGATTCAAAGAGGCTGCCCATGGGACTGCAGTTGTGTATTTCTGTATTGCTGCAGGGACTCAGCAGCCTCTAGAATTTCCTTCTCCTTGTTTGCATAAATACAACTTTGATTATATGAAATAATGACTTGGGTTAAAGTCTAAATATTCAGAATTTCAAAATGGCAGTTTGAGAGGTTGCAGTATTTCCCTGAATATAGAACAACCAGCTGATTATTTAAGAACAGTAAACACTGCCATTTAGAAATAACAACAAATTCATTTATTGCATCTGTTCTTGAAGCATTTATCATGCAGAGTTGTCTGTGAAGAAATAACAAAATAATACACAAAAGAGAAAAAAGAATGAAAATGTGTCATACATTTATATTTCTGGTGAAACAAAATATATTTTCTGTAGAAAATTCTTGCTGAATTCAAGCAATTGAACTTCAGAAATAATAAGAATGGCAGGGGGAAAATAAATAAAATTCTAATAAGTTAAACTCACTGGAAGTTTATTTAGTTGACAATTTTATTTAGTTTATTTATTTACCCTCTGCTATTCCTATTATTTTTAATAAGAGCTTATAATATTAATAACTTATGAGAAGTTTGATAACTTATTGGAAATTTAATAAGTTTTTAAGCTTCTAATAATTTATTAGAAGGGGTTTTCTCATAAAAAATAAATGAAAAAACTTCTGAAGCAAGTTTAATGAACTTCAGGAAAAATAAGAATAGTGAGGGAACTAAAAATCTAATTAGTTTAATAACATCTGTCTTCTAATATCTTTATTAAAGCCTTGCTTTTAATCAAACTGTGAAAGAAATTATTTCTCATGGAGATGGGAAAACCTCCTAAAGTAGTTGCGGGATGCAGATAGTAGCATCAAAGAATACTCCTGTATTATTTCTCTAAGCTTGTGTTCAAGTAACAGCTTTCTGCTGTTTTGTGTGCTCCATCAATGAGAGAGAAGTTCAAGGGGTTTTAAATATGCATTTTGAAAATTGACCATTGATTGCAATTTCAAAAAATGTAACCTCAGTCGGTTTTGCAGTAAACTCCAGGCTGAGCTGAGAGATAAATAGAGGCTTGATGGTGACATACGAACCAAAAGACAAAGAAATTACAGTTTTCTGCTTCTCCCCGCAGATAAAAACGCACACAGGACTGAAAAAGAAATCAAGCAGTTCTTTGAACTTCAAAAATCCTGCTTGAATGGATTTCTGCTGAAGGCAAAATGTTTACAGACTGTAGCATGAAGAGAAACATCTGCTGGTGGATGGCAGCTGAGAACTGAACGTGGACCACAGTAGGACAACATCTGGAAGTGACACAGTGTAGGGTCTCCCTGTGGAGAAATGAGATTTTATGGTATCTGTGCAAGGAATGTGTCATTGGAAAACTGCTCCGTTCTGTGACTGCTTTTGTTGCCCTTTTTCCATTGGCACATTTGCGTGTGAATGACCCAACCCCCAAACCTTTTGGTGTTTCCCAGTAGCTTTTCCACTGCTGAGGATGAGTGAAGTTCATACAATTTATGAAGCCTTCTGTCTCCAAAACACAAACGGAAAGGCTTTCTGGTGTGTTTGAGAAGCTGCACGTGAAGGAGGCTCGGCAGAGGGGTTGAAATGAAATGGTGGGAGCTGAAATACGTGGGACTTGCCCAGCAACCCGAGCTGTGCTGCAGCAAAGGAACGCTCTGCCCGAGCCTAACACATAACTGCTCTAAACCTGTGCTGGAGGCATGTTCTCCTTCCCAAAACCAGCTTGTGTAGGTACAAAGCTTTACCTGCCAGGGGAGGGTTCTTGAAAGCTTAAGGTCTCTCAGAATCACCCATGGGACAGGTTCTTAGTCTAAATTTTCATTTTCCTTTGACTCCAGCAGCGCAGAAGGAAGGAGTCTTGACCAAATATCTATGAATTTATAAATATATTGGTATTTCATCACCTAGTGCAGTGAGAGGTGTGGGAGCAGAGATGCCCTGTCTGGCCTTCTCACCCCAGCCTGTGGTCAACATTCTCACAGAATCCAAACTTTGATCCTGAAAAAGACATTTAGCCACCAGTGTTTGCTGATTTTTCCCCAGTCCCAGCCTCACAGTCACTCTGCTGCCACCAGCTCAGTTTTTGTTTGTCAGGATGAAGTGGTTTAACCTGCCAAGGTAATGGCTGGAGCTCTGCCAGGGGAGGGTCAGGCTGGAGATCAGGAAAGGTTCTTCCCCCAGAGGGTGCTGGGCACTGCCCAGGCTCCCCAGGGAATGGGCACGGCCCCGAGGCTGCCAGAGCTCCAGGAGCGTTTGGACAGCGCTGCCAGGGGTGCCCAGGGTGGGGGTGTTGGGGGGTCTGGGCAGGGCCAGGGGCTGGGCTGGGTGATCCTGTGGGTCCCTTCCAGCTCAGGAGATCCTGTGATTCTGTGAAACTATGGTGCGATGGGAATTTTTTTAGTTTGCTTGTTTTTTGAGTTGGTTTTTTTCCCCCATCCTAAATTGAACTATGACAAAAATTTTGCTAGAATTAAGAGTAGTCATTTACAAAAATATACCTGTCAGGAGGAAATTGCTCTCTGCTCCACAGAGACACCCCTCTGGTGCTGACCAGCATGTGCTGAAATGCTCACAGTCCAGAGAATTGGGAATTAAGTCATGAGTGTCCCAAGGGAGCCCCTTTCACCAATTTGGCTGATTTCAGGCAATAATACAGTACATCCAAGAAACCCCAACTGACTGATACACCCAGTTCATCTATCTCTCATCCATACAAGCCCCACAGTTCAATATCCTGAATTAGACACACAACAGGGATTATATTCCGGCTGCCTGATCTGAACTTTATCTGGTTTCCTGGAACGTCAGAGCCCTGGACAGATTTCGTGTGGCCTGTGGTTTTTGTAGCTGTGCACAGAGTGGAATTCAGAATGAAGGTTAAAACACAGCCCTGCAGACTGGGATTCCTCGTAGCCAAACTGATGGTACCTCCTTCAGTACAAAGAGAACAAGAGAAGAAAACTTCCTTTCCAAGGAACAGCTGGTTGGCAGAAATGCTTTTTAGGGGCTGGGATTGGTATTTCTGGCACCCTCTGCCTTCAGAAATGGCCTGATCTCCATAGAGAAAAATGGATCTTGTTCACATGTAGGCAAAGCTCTAATGCTAAACGAAAATAGCTTTGAGGCAGGAGGGAATTTCTTTATCACAAAGTGCTAAAGACAAAATTAACTGGTGCTGAGAGAAGTTACTGGGGATGGCCGGTGAGGAAATTTGGACTAATTTTGAGACATCCTTACAGGAAAAGAAAAGGTACCTGGGATCACCATGGCTTTTGGGCCTTCTGTTCAAGCCACAGCACCGTGTGGGGATAGGAAATTTGGCATTTGGAGCTGGCAGGAGCACAGCAGGGCAGTCACTCGGCTCCATGTGTGTGGCAGCTGTGTGTGGCACTAATTCTTGGCCTCATCAGGTTATTATCATAACACTGCTTTGTTCCATCTTATTGTATTTCTTCCCTTAATAACATCCAATTAACTTCTATTCAGGACTGGTGAGTACACGTAAGTTGTGCCAAAGCACGTTGTGCCTCCACACGTGTCACTGAAACCCCTTCAGAGGCTGGATGCCTCTCTCAGATGCATTAATGTATCACCTATTGCCACAAATGTGTCTTGTATTTAATTTCTATATATCTATCGAAGCCATTCCAGCCTTGCCCTTTTCTCTCTCACTGACTCACAGTGGTTCAGCTCTGGAGTGAATCTGTATCAGAAGCTCCACTTATTTTCCATGGAGAGAATCTGGAGCTCGATCAACTCTCTGTGTTTTCTTGTAACTCTGAGTGAATCAGCTGCACTCAACAGCATTTGAGGCTTACCAGCTGCAGAGCTCCTTCCTAAGGGAATATTTGGCAAGAAACACAGAGGAATCAATATTTTGTTGACTCTGAAGTGGTGGTTTTGTGCAGAAATTCGGGAACTTGAAAAATACTGGATTATTTTCTTCTGTATTTCGAGCCTTTAGTGTATACTTAGATTTTGGTTTCAGGCTTTTCTGCTCCACTGCTGGGGGAGAAGTTTTAGTTGATTCATTGGGGGTTTTGTTGGCTTGTTGGTTTATTTTAGAGAAAGAAAACCATGTGTCTGCATTACCTGAACTCCACTTCTTCTTGTAAAACAAACAAGTGTCATTTAAAGAATACACCTTGCTCTTGCAGAGCTGGATACAAACCCAGCTGTTCATTGCAACCCACAGGTCCTTCTGTTGGTTGTCTTTGTATTGCCACGTAAAAGCAGTTTGCCCCTCAATCATTTGAGTGCCTAGATGTGTTAAATGGCGATGAAGAGTCTATTGCATGTTTAAAAGTGGCTCTGGTGGCTCCTTTCCAAAGACAGGCTTTTGAGTTTGTGAGGATTTTTTTTTTAATTTTCTTTTTCCTCCAGGTAGTCCAACTTCAGCTTGTAATCAAATATCATCCTACTTCTGTGAAACTAAAAGTGCTGTTTACTGTAAAGGTGTGTTCCTTAAGTTATTCTTGTTGATACTAGGAAAGTTGTGTCTTGATTTTTGCAGCCCCGTTTATGACTGGAGGGAGGTTACTGAGGGCTGGCTCATAAATGCACACGTTGGTGGGCAGGGTGAGGCTCCCCTGCATCTGTGGGGAATGGCGTTGGGAGTGTTGGGTGGCATCTGTCACTCGTCAGTACCTTAAATAACCTCACAGGAACCTCTTTTCACGTTGTTTGAACACGTAATTAGGGAAAAAGAAAGTCTGTGGAGAGAATTGAATCAGCTAGCTGTAAAAGTGAAGGGGAAAGTTCAGGTCTGAAAACAGAACGGATTAGAACTATTTTGTGTGCTTCTCACTGTAAGATCTCATGTGATGGGAGCTGTGGATATTGTTTGCTTCCCAGTGAACCCTTTGTCAAAGACACCAATCTCATGGGTGCAGGGAGGAGGAAGCTGGAGATTGTCTTCCTCGCGCAGGAGGGGTTCTGGCAGGCGCAGAGACGGCATCCAGCTGCACAATCAGCCCCTGCCTGCTGGGTTCCAGCTGCATTTCTGACCTCAGCACCTCGCTGTCTTCTCTCTGTCTTATCTGGGCTAATACAAAGAGACAAGAAAATCTCCCCATGTACCTGACTGTGGGCATTAAAACACCCCCAGTTTCAAGATCAAAGCCAGAGAACTTGGGGTGAGGGAGAGCTGAAAGCTGCAGTCACTGCTATGGACAGACAGGGCAATGGGAATAAAACCAGACATCTGCAGCGCTGATCTTAATAGAACTATCCATCTGCAATGGCTGATGCTCCAAGGGAAAAACAGCTCAAAAATCGCAGTGAAATCATAGGCTTTTTGAACAGCATTTCAGCAGCACGGAGATGCTTTTGAAACAGGTCCTGCTCCTGAAGGCTCTGCAATCCTTGCAGCAACGGGAAGGCAAAGGAGCATCACAACAACAGCCACTAATGAAGGTAAAAGCTCTGCCTTGATTAACGGAGGATAAAGGCAGACGGGGCAGGGCAGGGGGGAAGCTTTGGACTCTGGAAGTGATCTTCTGGCGTGGGCAGACGGGACCTGGCCCCCCTGCGGGATGTCATTAGGAGCTGTAATGCTGGAAGATGTCGGCTTTTAACGTGGTGCCCTTTAATGACTTTAATGACTCTTTTAAATGCTGCAGAGGCAGAGGGACTCTGCTGTGCAAATTCCAGAGCCCACCCCTCAGCCCCAAGCTTGTGATGCTGACAGCAAGCAGATTTTGAGATGTAAAGTCTCCAAGTGAAATATTCTGTTCGTAGACATCAGATGTGCCAGATTTTCTCCAGTAGATCTGTATCGATGTTAATCAGTTAATATGGTGACATCCATTGGATTTGAGAAAATAAAGTCTGTGCCTATGACGTAGCTCTTATTTCTTTTACTTCCCTCCTGGCTAGGAAGGTAGATTATTTTAATTTTTTTTCCTATAGTTTATATTATTTTTATTTAGTTACTGAAAAAGAAAAGCATGTTGGAGGAAGAAATACACCAAGTTTAGCTCTTCCTTGTGAATATAGAAGATGTGGAATAGGTTTCATTGAACTCATGTTCCTGATGTTTTATTTCAAGTACTGTGGGAAAAGCAAAGGAAGGGGAAAAAAACCTTCTTCATTGGCTTCCTGAGGCAGGAATAGATGAAGGGGGGGATGGTGATTGCACCCACCCTCATCCAAACAGGCAGCCTCCATGGAATTTTGTTGCTGTAAGGCAAATTTCTGAAAAAGTACTGTCCAGGTCAAGTCATCTTATAAGCACATGGTTGCCAGATTTAAAGAGAAATAGGTATTCTGTTTATATTTCACACAAGGATTTGGAGTCTTTTCTGAAAAGAGAACCTCTAGGAAAGCCAACACTGAGGCTGTTCCTGTGGCTGTTGTTACCTTGCCAAAAAAAATCACTTTGACACGTTAGTGCAGGCACTTAAAAAGCTCTTTTTGGCTACTCCCTTACCAATATAATGACACTACTTGAGGGCCATTATTTCCAAGTCCCCCAAATTAAAATGTTTTTGGTTTCTTATAAATCTTCTGCTACTTCTTCTGCCAGCGGTTCTGGTGTTTACAACTCTCTGCACTTGCAGCAGTAATCTCTAATTTTTATTACTTCCCACTCCCAATCTTAAGACACTTTGCATGTTTACCACCCTATCTCTATGTCTTCTGATGTAATTTTATACTCTGCTATTCTTTTCTGAGTTCTGTTTTAAAACCAGCAAGGGTGGAATTATTGTATCAAGCAGTAATCACTTAAAGAGATTTATTTTTTGCTTTTCATAATGAAGAATTTGAAGCACAGAGGTTCCAAGAACTTGATTCTTTGTATGCACTGAACATGAGGGAAAGGAAATATTGTGTCAGTTAAACATAAATCAGAAAATGCTTCCTTCATAAAATCAAAAAGTTTTACAGAAATATATGAATTTTGGTGAAATCTCTCCAAAGCACTTACAGGTTTTGGTGAACTCTTGCCTGCTTTTTTGATGAATTTTTGCCGTGGCTTTGTGCTTTTTTTGGAATAGTGATCTGAAATGCTTGACACCAAATGGTTGTTTGGTGGTGGTGCTTTTGGGATTTTTTTTCTTCCTCCTTCATAAAGACGCTTTTAGGGGAAATATCTTTTTTCTAGGATCCCTCCTTACCTCTGTGCAGAAGCAATCCAATCCACAGCTGTTGCAGCTCCACCAAGAACTTCTATCTATGCTGTATCACCTGGTCTTGCTCTTGTCAGGAAAATTAATCCACAAATACCAGAGGTTTATGTCCAAAAAGGAGACAGAGGAGTCCTGTTACTTTATTCGAATAAAGGGAGAGGACACGGGGCAATTCCCATGGGGTCTCTCAAGCTGTTGGAGGATGAAGTCTCCTTTTTATCCTAATTTCCCGGCCGCATTTCCCTCTCTCATTCCCCATTGGCTGAAGTACTTGAGAGGTACAGACTTCCTGAATCACTTAATACAGACCCCCTTCTAATGTATACTCCCCCCCCCCTTTTTTTTTTCTTTTTCCTTGTTTCTCTGTTCTTTTTCTCTAAATTCTGGAATTTATTATGGCCTTGGATGAGTAACAGTTTGTGTCAATCAGTGGAATTCCTATGGAATTTCTGGCTCCTCCCATTGCTTCTTTCCCCTCTCAGTATCTAGCTTTATCCACAGCAGGCCCACAGTTTGTTTGGAAAGACACCTCCTTCTCATTCCTTTCACTCTATTCCACTTCATCTTGAGGCAATGCCCACGGTGATAAATGATCATCCCCCTGAACCTGGGCAGGCTTTTGGCAGAGTTCTGTGTGTGATTGTTGTGCAGCTGAATGTTTCATTTTGTAAGTCCAAGCCAGTTTTCTTGTTGCTTGTTTCCTGCAAACAATGGTAATTAAATCTGAAGGCCCCTATAAAATATTCCTTTATTTCTGTTAAAACTTTGGTTACAAGCTCTGCTAACTGCTTCAGTCTGGCCCCAAGCTCTCAGAAGGGCCCTGTGTATTCTTCTGCCTATTTCTGTGTTGTGTTTCATTTATGTAATTTCCCCACATTATTTTCATTTGGTTTAGAATCATGGAATCACTGAGGTTGGAAGAGACATTTAAGATCGAGTCCAGACATAAACCTAACACTGCCAAGGCCACCCCTGAACCATGTCCCTCGGTGCCACACCTCCATGTCTGACAAGTGCTGAGGTTTTCTGTGTCCTGCACAGACAGGGACCTGCTGATCTCGCTGTTGATCTGTGCCCAGCTCTCTAAAACAACCTTGGATGGATCTTTCTCAGCTCCGTCTTGTCTTGCACCAATTATTTCTCCTCTGTCCCTCTCCTTCCATCCTGATTTATACTTTCCCAGTTTACACACTTAAAAGAAAACAAAAATAGACTTCCAACTCTCCAACTGCATTTGATTCTAATTTCATTATTGCTCATTTTAAAGCTATTTAGTGTGCCACTGTTGGTTTGTACGGCTATAGCTTCTTAATCACTGTTCTGCACCATGCTGCATCCTTCTCTGAATGTGTGACATTTGGCACTAATGCTTTAATAATAATCTGTATATATTTCAGCTGTTGCCTTTAGATGTAAGTAATTATTATGATAAATTCAAAAGTTGCCTGGATGTTCTGGTTCTCCTCTAGAAAACAAAGCAGTTTGAATGTTTGAAGTCAGTTAATTCAGTCCCCTCTTGAGCGCTTTGATGGAAGGGCTGGCTTCAATCTGGTTACATCTGATAGAAAGGGCTAAGGAGAAAGATAAAACCCAATTAATTCTTACTCATTCAACCTTGAGATCCAGTGGGATTATGAGTTTTTGTTTTCAAGCTGCCTGGTTGCTGTGCTGGATGACAGGGTAACAATGCCACAGTCTGAACACAGGAATAAAAATCCATTAATGGATCTTCAGAGGGGCTACAACGTGCAGCTGTGCAGCCCTTTCTGCTGGCCAATTTCAAATTCAAAGAAATAAAATCTCTGCATGGCACAGTCCCCTCCATGCAGGTACAAAACTGAGTGAATCCATCTGTTCCTGGGAGATCTTCAGCTCCAACTCTCAGAATCCAGAGGGAGCAGGGGATGCACCAATTGCTGGGCTTCAGCCAAGAGCAAGCAGGATCAAAGAAATCATCCGGAATAAGGATGGGAATGTGGAACATTGTTGTAATTTTAGATATTTGTTCTTATTTCAACCATTTCATTTTTTTCCCCTTCTTCGTGTTTTGGTTTGGTTTGTGTCGGGTTTTTTTTAATTGGGAAAGATTCTTTCATTTCTTTCTCTGTTTCCCTTGGGCAAGGAGAAACACAGAGACATGCAGTGAATGTCAGTGCCTCCCTCTGATCTCTCCGGTGCCTCCAGGGCCAGCAATCAAAAAGACCACGGGAAAAGCATAATTAATTAACTTAGAGGTGTATTTACTAGCAGTCACTGACTGATTGCAGGCTGGCTGGTCAAAACTCCATGTGCCACCCACAGAACAGAACAGTTTCTTTCAACCACTACTGGGGGCCCAGCTTCTATAAAAAAATAATGATTTTATTCCATTCTCATTGTCAGATTTGGCAACAGATATTTTCGGCAGTTACAGAGAAACACCCCTAAAACTCACTCAGTGGATTTTCCCCCAGGTATTAAAGTCACCTGTGGTTATGGGGATGATTTTATCTTCCTGTAGACACCTGCAATACTCCAAGCAAGCAAAGTCACCAAGCCATTCCTAAGAGGAATTTCTGAGGAGCTTCACAAATGGACAGAACATCACTCCTGCAATTATCAGGAAAAGCACAATTTTTATCAGCAGAGGATTTGAAGGAAGTTCAGCTGGTAAAATACAGTCACTTCTAAAACTGAGCTGTATTATCTCACGTTTTGTCACATTCTAAATTAACTGTAATTGAGAAAATGAAGGGAAAAAAGAAATCTGAAACAAAACCTGGAAACACATTTTTTTAAGTAGAACTTCCATCATCTCTGCACCCCTGGACTGTGCCCAGCTGGTGCCAGTTAGAGCTTGGCCTAAGTTAAAGCTGGTCCTAATGCTTGGACAAAGAATAAGAGAAATGTTGTGGTTTCAGGCTCCTTCTGTCCATTTTAAATATAAGCTCTCAATTATAAGCAGAAGAAATCCGACCCTTCAGCAAATATTTCTCACTGATGGCTGAAAAGGCTCCCGGCAACTGGATGTGCTCAGTTTTCTCTTCCTTGCCTTGGATCACACAGCTCTTGATTATACTGTTTAATATTAATGTGATTTCTTTGACAGATCAGGATTTTTTTTCCTGGCTGAAGTTGTGTGATTTCAGGCACCCTGGAAATTTCTAGTCTCTTCTGCCCCACCTTATCTTAGGAAACACTCTGCAAATTCTAATTTATCTGATACCGGACAGGTACAACCTAAGGGGAAGGATACAGGTAATAATGTCAGAGCAATTATAGGCTAATTATATCTTAAAAGACAATTTCTCTTTTGAGCATATGCCACATATAAATGTCATCTACAAATTTTTCATTAACCAGCTCATTTAACCTGCTAATCCAGACTATTGTACAAAAGAATCTCTGTTTTCTCTCATTTTTTGTGATTCCAGCAGTGCTGGGAAATGCAATACAGCTTAAACACAACAGTAATAGGGGAAGCATGCCATGGACAAGGCCTGTGGAAATGGAATTGTTAAATGTCATCTTAGGAGGTTTTCTAGGATCAGTGAAAATAGCTGGCTTTATTAACTGGCATACAGAAAAAGAAGAATTAGCTTGCTTAAACCCGTAAGGATGCAGTTACCCACCTTTTCCCTCTTCCTTCGTCACTGCTTCCTCCAGGTTTGTAAAGTGCACTGGGGATTTCCTGTTATCCATGGAACTCATTTGCTATGGTCGATGCACAATGCCAGTTAATGCAATGAATATTCCCAGATAATTTGTACATTTGCAAGGAACTAATTTTGTCTCTGTGCTAGTTTGAAAGCAAACCAGTGAGAGACTCCAGGTCAGAACTACAATTTAATAGGAAAATTAAAATAAATGCAGTAGCCCAGAAACACGGCCAGAGCCAGGACACAGCCTGACACCCTGTGGGGCAGGGAGGGGGTCGCAGTCCCATTAAATGGTGGCTGCAGTCCTGTTGCAGTGACAGATGTGGCTCTGTGGGAGCGCTGATCCTGTAGAAGGGTCTGGTGTTCCTCAGAAGATCCAGGGGTGGTTCTGGAGCTCTTCTCCTCTGGGAATCCGGTAGGGCAGGGCTGCCTGTGCTGTTCCAAAGCTCAGATTCCATCCAGGTGGGAATGCTCGGTTCCTCCCCCTGGGCGGAGCATCTCCCACTGGGATGATGGAATTTTCTGAGCCATGCAGTGAGGCTTGGTGGCCCGTGGACAGAAGATGTCCCCCGGAGGGAGTTATCAGGGATGTGTCATGGCAGAGATAAAGAACCCTGCCCCACCTGGTTTAACAGCTGGTGACAGGATCCATACTTTTGGTTACATCTTACTCTGTGACCTGAGACAGTCTCCAAACAACGTCTTCCATGGATGTCAACAGCAAGAAGTAGAGTTGTTCCAGTCTTTGTTGTGAGCTCAGGACTGTGGCGGGA
>VWZW01000168.1:207566-232169 GCA_013397115.1 Edolisoma coerulescens
AAGGCCGTGACTGGAGGAGCTGTGGGTTACATTGGTACCATCCCCAGCATCCTCACTCAGAAATTATGGGCAGTTAAAAAAAAAAAAAAAGAGAATAGAAATTTTAGTTTTAAATGTTTAAAGAGTGTTGAACATGAGTTTAGCAGAGTATTTACAATCATAGAATCACAGAGTGTGCTCAGCTGGGAGGGANACTTTAGATCTCTTTTAGATTGTGGTGCCCAAAACTGCCCCAGTACCCGAGGTGGGGCCACCTCAGTGCAGAGCAGAGTGGGACCTCCTGTCCCTCCTTTGGACAGTCTCTAACAACTTTAGATCTCTTTTAGATTGTGGTGCCCAAAACTGCCCCAGTACCCGAGGTGGGGCCACCTCAGTGCAGAGCAGAGTGGGACAGTCACCTCCCTCAACCAGCCTGGGACACCTGGAACCAAAGCAAGGACTGTGCTCTTCGGGGTCATGCCCAAGCTTTGATTTTCACCCTAAATAGCTTTCAAATCTTTGTTCTTGTGCCCCCCTCTTTCCTCACTGAGCGTCGCTGGGTCTCAGCATTTCCTCCTGCAGTGCCATTGTTGGGACTTTATTGTACTTCTTTCCCTCTTCTGCTTTTCTTAATTTTAAAATAAAATTTTCTGTGGACAAATCCATGCTCTCTTCTTCCTTGCCTCCCCAAGACATTACCAGCCCTCCCCAAACTCTAGTCCTGGCTATGCTTGCAGAGTCTGCTGGGATCTGGAATGTGGTCAGCCTCATCCCTGGTCCCCCAGCTGGAGGTGGGGAACCCTGGGCTGTCCTGTACATTCCCAGCTGTACATTCCCATGGGATATGGGGTGAACAAATGGAACAGAGGGAATCTGCAGATCTAGCCCTAATTATGGAAATTTGACCATGATGTAGCAACACTGTCTCACCACTATTTTAAGAGCTCTGGGGCGTCCTGGATGGGCCCTGGAGCTGGTTCCTTGCTCTCCTTGTCCAGGACTGCTGATGGATCCTGTTTGCACCCTGTGGGACTGTACCTTGCTACTGAGGGCATGGCTTGCACTGGGGCCACCCTTGGCTTCTGGCTTGTCCCCCTCCTGGGGAAGCCCCGTTCTTGCCGCTTTCTGATGCATCCTGTTGCAAAATCCTCACTTTGGAGTTGCAGTAAGTTATCGCTGCCTTCCTGTGGTGTTACGAGCTGCCTTCTGTCTTGTGTTTGAGTGGAGCATGAGCCCACAGCAGCTGCTGTGGGATGGGAAACAGAAGAGCAAGGATAAAACAGGTGTTTTGTGACCAGCCCCTCTCTCTGGCCTTGCAGCCAGCAGGGTGACAGCTGCAGCAGGAGACAGCTGAGATGTCTCGTGGTTCAGCTGCTCTGAAGCTCATTCTCTCTAAAGTGTGCTTGGCTCACCTTCAGGTCGTGCTGCCACTGTAAGGGGAGCAAGAATTCAAACTGAGCATCTCCTCGGCAGTGATGACAATGACCAGAGGTGTCACCTGGTCACTCTGTCACTGCAAAGGCCCCTGAGGCCCCTGTCACTGAGCCTGTGCTGGGCAAGGACCCGCTCCCAGAGCTGAGCTTGTGGCAAGGGACACTCAGGCACTGCTGAGATGCTGAGTTAGTCCAAACCATCTCCACAGCGGTTTCTAGCACTGACTGCCTGATGCAAGGTGCTGGGAGAGTCACAGGAACCCCCTGCCTGCACAGGCAGGAAGAGGAGGAGGCCTGGGATGAACAGACCTCAAGCTCTGCACGTCTGTGTTGAGTGTGTCGATGAAGCATTTTCCTGAGGCTGATGAAGTAAAACTTACAAAGAGTATTTTTCCAAATGATGAAAGATTACTTGATTACATGACCTGCAAGAGGTGAGAGAAAGAAAGGAATGATATCAAAGAAATATGGAAGGTAACAATGATCTGGCCTGAGAACAGAATTGGTGCTTTGAATTTTCAGTGTTCTTAAAGGTTTTTATGGTAAAGGGATTAAAGTATGGAAAAGGCTTAAAAAAAACACAAGAGAAAAAGAAAAATCCAAACCCAAACCCAACAAAAACCAAACAAGAAGAAAACAAAGCTGACTGGCAAGAGAAGAATACTCAACCCTAGACCATAAAGGAGACTTGCAGTCCAGACAGAAAGCACCCTAAATACAGAGACAGTCTGATTGAGAAATCATGAATGGAAACAACTGTCATAATTACAGTTCAGTAGGATAAAGGACAGTCTAAATCTTAGGAAAAAAAAGGCTTTTCATAAAGTGACTCTTTTGACAGTGCAATGATTCATCAAGCTCAGCTCTACCCAGCTCCATTTATAGTTCCAAGGCGATTTTTTACTGTGGTATTTCGGAATTGTTTGCCATGTAGTTAAGAATGCACACATTCTTCTGCTCGCCTTTTAAAAACGGATATTTTATAGCACATTGTCTGTACTTTCAGCAGTCATTGCTTCCTGATGCTCTGACTGTGACTCTGGCAGGCTCCAAGCTCCCTGGCTGCTGTGCCCCTCACACAACGTGCAACGTGTGGAAATCACCGACGCCTCCTGCCCCACATGCCAGTAACTCCAAACCAGAGCAGGACTGCTGTCCTCCCAAAACCTTGGGCTCCTCCAGCACTGCGAGGGAGGAAAATACCAACTCTCTTTGTCAGGCTTCTTATTTCCACCATTTTGGCAAATTTTAAAAGCCATGGAGGTTTTCTGTGAGAAAGCCTGTAAGAATCTGTCTCCACTTAACTCAATGCAAATGTTATTTTAAATGCCTTCACTGAACACAAACAATTCCCTTGTGTGCAAGGCAAATCCCAGAACTGTGGGTTCTCAACTTTGGCCTCTCAGTGGTGTAGTCAAAAAGAAGCAACAAATTTAGAGGAATGAAAGACCCTAAGTCTCCTTCATAGGGAGCCCTGTGAAAGCAAGAGACTCTTCCAGAATGTTATTTTAATTTTTTGGCACTTTGGAGATTATGAACATGTCAAAACTAATTTTCAAAGCTGCTTTGGCCATACCCAGTTCATCTGGGGCTATTTTCTTTTGCTTCTATCATGGGGTGCACAAGAAGAACTTAGAAATTCAGTTAAGGAAAAGACTTGCATGAGCTGCAGTTGCCTTTGGATGCTTTTACCTGATGCAGGAGTGAGGACTTGAGAGACACCTGGGCAAGCTGCAGCAGATGAATCTGTTAACACAGAAATGTAACTCTGTCCAGAGTACAAGGGTTAAGGTGACTTTAAGAAAATCCAGATCTTTCAAGATTACGTGCCCAAATCCCAGTCTAAAATTATTAATCAAAAAAGAGATCATGAGTACTGAAAAAGAGATACTTTGACTTTGTAGAATGAGCTAAACATCTCAGTACTGAGGAAGAACAGTTAAAGAAGTAAAAAAGCATTTAATAAAAGAAAGCTTTGGTTTGGTTCCTATTTAGTGTCTGTTCCTGCTGATTTGTTTTTCTGAATCAGTGTTGATGGAAGGAAAAATACTCATCAGAAAAGGTTACCTAAGGGATTTTATTGAATTGTTAATAGCACTAACAATTAATAGCAGTTGGGAATAGCAAAAATTATAAGGGCATAGATGTGATGTGAATCTGGTTTTACCCTTTCAGATGAGGTGAGGATAAACCCTAATCCTGCAGTAAAGGTTTGCAATATGTGATCCAAGCTGTTGTTCAGTCCTACACAAAGACACCTGGACCTGCTCCTCCTGCAGCAGTGCTGTGCCTGGAGGCCTCAGGGGGCCTAACTTCCCACCAGGGTTGGCTCCCTGGTCTCCAAAGTACTGCTGTGTTTCCATCTTCTGCCTCTAAGTGGACTGACTGCAGTCCTGATAGAGGAAAACACCAAATCCTTGCGTTTTAGCACAAGTGTTTCCTCATGTTCAGGAGAATTTTCAGGTTCTTGTGTCCTTCGGGGATGAAGGGTACACTGCCTGGGAAAATATTCCTGCATAAACAAGACTGATGATGTTTTTTTTTTTTTTTAATAGTTAAAGCAGGGAGAACCAGAGAAACAGGAGGCAGCGATGGAAGGGAGGTAAGAGCAGGTGTGTTCAAACCAGGCCTCCCTGCAGCACCCAAATTTTCAGTGAAGAGGCTCCTAATTGAGTGCAACTTCTGTCAGCAGCTCCCTGTCAAAGGGAAGGATGCACCGAGGGTGTTTAACGTGCAGCAGGGATAATTAATTCCTTAACCAAGGATCAGGGGACCAGTGGCTTCTGAGCCATCACAGTCCCTGTGCCAACGGCATCCCAGCACAGTGGGAAGGCAGGAATTGCACTGGGAAGATGCAGCTGGATGGTGTAAAACAAATGTGGAATAGACCTGCCCCTCTGCACAGTGCTCAGGCCTTGAGGCAGTGAGAGAGCCAGTGCTGGACACTGAAAAGAAGAAAATGGGGGGCTGTGAAAGGTGCAGGAGAGATTAGTAGGAGCTCTTTCAATAAGGAGACTGGGACCTAAAGAACTGCACTCCTGGTTTAGGGGAGCTGGAAGTATTCCAGTGTATGAACCCTGGGACCCTGGTTACTATTTGGCTGCTGTAAAAGTAGAAAGGGTTGAGCAACAAGCAAAAATGTGAAAATACCACATTATTTTCAACACTTTCAAGGTATTTTTGAATCTATAAAAATGTCAATTCTTCAGACTTTCAGGGAAGAGACAAGTTCCTGCCGATCTGATCCCAAACCAATTAAAAGCTTTGGCTCAGCAGTTAAGTCCTTTAAGCAGAACCAGATCTGTTGTTTGCTGTCAGGTGAGGAAGGAGCTCAAGGCGTGAAGCAGTGAGCCCTGCCAAGGCAGTGCTACTGCTTCTGACCCAGCAGTTGTAAAACCTCAATTAAATGCAGCTCCTGCAGTAGCAAATGGTCAGAGTGCCATGTGAGCTACAAAAGCAAGAGCAGAAATAGAAAAAAAAATAAAGGGGAAAAAATTATCTAGAGGAGCACAAGTTCCATGAAAGCAGAGAAATGTATTTGGGATTGGAAGCTTCTGTTTGTGGTCTTTTAAATAAGAGCTGGACAGGCTCCAAATTATAACCAGTTGGCATCTAAAACAACTTTAGTAGATGGCCTAACCCCAGAAATGTGTCCATGTGTCTACCCTTAGGGTGTGTAGATGTGGGAACAGCATGGGATGTGTAAGAGGGTCTGGGGCAGGCAGGAATAGATTGAAATAATTAATACAGCTGAAAAAAAAGAGAAAGAACTGTAAGGATAAGGAATGGCCTTTGCTGCTGTAACTCCCTGGCACATTCCTTTGGGGAAGGACAGAAAAGGAGGGTGACTGGGTAAAAAGAATAATGTAACCCTGTGGGGAGCTTCAGATAAACAATGCAGGAATGGATCTGCAACAGGAGAAACATCAGCTCAGTATGGAAATGGCCTTGAGGGATGGGGGAGGATATGAGACAAGGCTTCAGGATGTGTCCTACTTGATCCCCGGTCAGAGATCAGGATGGAAAAAGGGAAGGTGAGCCCAGGGCCTCCATCTCGTCAGGTGTGGATGACACAGGCGCTGGAAAAGCAGGTGAGGGGCTTCCCAAGGTGTCAGGGCAAGAAAGGGATGCTGCTGTGTGCCCACCAGCATGGGGAATGCAGGGCACCTGGATCCCCACCTCCAGCACGTGGGGCTACCACAACAACCATCAAGCTTGAATCTGCTACTGGATGCACAGCAAAATCCACAGGAATTTGACCTACTGAACTACAAATTGGCTTCGGAAGAGGAATCAGAACATCTTGTGCACAGCCTAATGCTACTGCCAGGAGAGTAGGAGCAAGACCTTCTGCCTACAGCCTTTTTGTGGTAAACTGAATTAATTCTGGGTTTAGCAAAGCAACATCTCCATCCTCAGCCACAGAGAAAGCTGAAATACCCTTGGCCACAGTGGAGAGCAGGGAGCCCACCCAGAGAGGCTCATTTGAGCAAGGACTGATGGTACAATGCCACATTCCTGCAGGGATCCTGTTTAGCATGTCCTTGAAAGCAGCTGGCAAGGCTCCCCAGCAAACCTCTTTCCGTTTATTAACAATTCCAGTTTAATTTTTCATGTGGGAATTTGTATCAATGAGATTTTGATTAATGATTTTTAGGATTCGATGCTGTTACATACCAAGCACCTGCTGTAGGTCACACCTGTGCTGGCAGCCCTGCCTGTCACAGGGGCTGGGACAAAGTGGAGTAAACTTAGCAGATGCTTTACTCACCCTGCTACTAAGGGGTGTTGCTACAAGCTTGTCTTGGCAAAGGACAGCAGTAGGGCTTGGGCTGACCAAGGGTTTTGCAGTGCCCAGCTGTGTTATCCTTGCATCATCTGGATGCAGGAGAAGTTATCCTAAGCTGACAAAGCCTGTGTTTCATATGTGGCTGTGGTGTTTCATGGTCACTCAAAAACAATGAATTAACCGAGTGTTAGTTATAGAAACAGGATTCAAAATAAATTGGGAAGATACCTGCCTGGTACAGAACAAAATGAAATGCCTGGAAGTAGATTTGGGTGGGAAGGCTGACTTTGCAGGAGCTCTTCTGGAAACACAGTCACTTCAGAGCAGCCATGGTGTGTGAGCCAGGCTGGTGAGAGCTGAGCAAACCTCTGAACCCCCAGACTGGAATTCTCTGCAGAGAACTGTGCCAGCATGGCAAGTGTGGCTGTCAGGGCCTTGTGTCAGCAAGGAGGCTGAGGACGAGGGCAGGCTTTGGGCTGCTGCTAGCCAGCTCTCCAGCCACACCCATGGGCAAGGGCAGCAGCAGAGATAAATTAATTTGGATGTGCTTTACTTTGTCAGATAACCCAATCCCCTCAGAGAAGGATGAAATTCAAGACTATTGCCCTGACCCTTTCAGCCCAAATAAAAATGATGGGGGAGAATCTACGTGTAGGTTGTGGCATGCCTTAGGACTATGATATTTGTTTCTCCTTTCACTGGTTCTCAGTTTCTTCTTTTTTATTCTCCCCCCCCCCCCCCCCCCCAAAAAAACAAAAAANAAAAAAGAAAAAGAAAAAAAAAGAAAAAAACTTCAAGCACAAACAGAGCCAAAGTTCCATGCTGGCAAATAGTAAATCCTACCTGTTTCTGGGCAGAGTCCAAGTCATTGTCATTGTCATTTGTCCCTGTCTCAGAATCCCACCCTTGGGTAACTGATCCTTGGGGTTTTTTCTGCTGGCTGCAAAATTAGGAATTGAGAATATGAAATGGAAGCCTTCACATTTCAAACTGCCCAATAAGGTCCTCAAAACAGCAAATAATCCTGTCAGTCTCAGGAATCACTTGGGTAAAAACTAAGGTCATAATTTGAAACAGGGTGGCTAAACTATTAGAGCCTGTATAGGTCTTAACTTCAGTGGCTTAAATTCAGTTTTGCTCGATGAATTCTCACAGGATGAACTAGAAAGCTGTGTAGATAATTTTCTTATTTCCTCCTTCTTGTCAATTTCAAATATGTCTGATTTGAGACACATTTGCTAGATTTAAAGTATTTTTTTTTTGTTTCTGTCCCGCACCTCAGGCAAGAAATTCTCAGCTGAAGTCTCAAGGAAAGCTGGCAAAAATTTACCCAGCTCATATCTTGTTTCTTACTTAAATGGAACTGTTAAAGATAGACCACAGAAGCCATATGGGGCAGAACCACCACCTGCAGAGCCTCCGTGCCTGAACAGCCCCAGCCCTGCTGAGCCCTTGAGCATCCATGGATGGTTCCTGTCCTGGCCATGGTGCCCCAGTGGCATCCTGACACTGCCCAGGAAAGCCTGTGCCTGCCCTGGGTCCGTGTTAAAGTGGGATGAGGATTATTCGTACTGCAGGGATTTGAGTCTGCCCTGGCTCCATCCTGGATGAGCACGTGGGAAGCAGGACCAGAACTGCAGAGCTACAGTGCCAGGGGACTCCGATTAAACCTTAATGAGCAAAGAGCTCCCTGGTCCACTTTTGGGTGCTGATTTTTCAGACTTGTAATAGGACCAGGGAGCACTGGAAATTGGGAACAGAAATGTCATTTCCATTCACATCTCTTGCATGCCAAGGGGCTGAGGCATTGGAGGTACCAGGCTTTGGAAATGAGGAGTGGAGATGTGGAGAGCAGCAGGGTTTAGGGGGAAAGAGAACCTTTTGCAGCTGGGTTTCTTTTTCCTGTCTTTGTTTCTAAGGACCCAGAAATTTTCTTTCTTCTCCTTCCAAGGAATTCATTAGATTCTCTAGTCTGATGGGATTTACATTCATTACAGAAAAATGTGTCTGGTCTTTCCTTTTTCTTTCTGTTTCTTCCTTTCTTTCTCTTTTACACCATCCATTTTTTCCTCTCTTTTTTTTTCTCTCCTGTAGAGACTTAGGTTTCAAAAATCTGCCCTTACCTGTGGCAGTACAGCTGGGCAGAGGTAATATATCAGTGCATCTTGTTCTGGGCTCTTTGCCTTCTCCGGAGTGGGAGACAATGGTCTAATGACTGGGGGCATTTCCACTGGGTGATTGACCAGGGTTCATTATTTTTCATCTGTGATTGTTCTGATTCCATAAGGTTTTGCTGTCGACAACTCTGTCCTACAGATAAAGATGGAAGGAATTGTTCCCTGTGAGGGTGGGGAGGCCCTGGCACAGGGTGCCCAGAGAAGCTGTGGCTGCCCCTGGATCCCTGGAAGTGTCTGAGGCCACAAGGGGGGACGGGGGCTTGGAGCAGCCTGGGATAGTGGAAGGTGTCCCTGCCCATGGCAGGGGGTGGACTGGATGATCTTTAATATCTCTTCCAACCCAAACCATTCCAGGCTCCTCCAGTGAATCAGGATGAACTCTACTGCAGATTTATTCAGTTGACGTTGATGTTTTGATCCCCTCTCGCATTTTTCCCTCACACATTGCAAGAATCAAAATGTGTTTTGCTGCAGCCATACTCAAGCCATCCCAACTGCATTAAAACCAAAAGGTCAACTAGGAGGGATATTACATCATACAATATTTAATAAACACAGAGATAAGGCTGCTACATCCTTTGTAGCTAATAACTAATGTATATAATATGTTTAGTTCTTTGCTAAGCTAAAAAGACCACTTTTTAAATTCTTTTGAAATATAAGATTATGAAGGTCGTGGTGTGGATAAATGTGTACTTTTATGAATGAGGGAGCAGTTAAAAGCAAACCATTTCCATGTTATGTTTGGGGAAGCCTCAGGTGGTGCACAGGTCTTGACTTCTTTAATTCCAGTGCATGCTATTTTTATTACATGCTTTTGTTCTCAATTCTCTGTCCTCTGCATCAGGAGCAGAAAATTAATTCTTTTCTCTGCATTACACAGAACAAATTTACAGGAGTTGCTTTTATGTCCCCCATTTTGCTCTGAATAGCCTGACCAGACCTGAGTGCATCCAATGAAGTACTGAAAACCCATCTGATTTATAGCATCTCTTCTGAAAAATCCAGACTATACCTGAGTACTACTGCTACTGCAAAATCAGTGACCCAGGAGATGATACAGATAGTGAGGGGATGCTTTTTCTGTATCCGAAGAAATGGAAAAGTGCATAAGGGTCAGCTGGCACATGATTTGTAAACACATAACATGGGCTGCTATGCCCTAGGCCAGGGACTCAGCCAGCCCAGGTGTTATCACCAGGTCAGAGGAGCTTCACATAGACACCTGGAGAGGGCTCAGCTCAGGGACCAGAATTTCTCACTCAGCTTCTCAATGTCTGTCCTTTTCTTGGTAAATACAAATATTCCTGTTAGTCCTGTGACTCTCTAGCCCTTTTCTGGATCCTCTTCAGTTCTTAACTACAGTTTTATTTCATGTCTATGACTTTCAATCTATATCACTGAGGTAAGAAAACATTTTTTATCTGTTTGCAACCTGCTGCCTTTCCACTTTGTTGTGTTTTCCCTTGATTTTCCATTAAATAGAATAGAACTTGAATCACTGAGGCTGGAAAAGACTTCCAGTATCATCAATCCAACTGTTAACCCAGCACCATTGTTCACCAAGTGCCACATCCATGTTTTCTGAACACCTCCACTGCTTCCCTGGGCAGCTGTTCCAATGCCTGACTACCCTTTCCATGAAGAAATTTCCCCTAATATCCAATTCAAACCTTCCCTGGCACAACTTGAGGCAGTCCCTTGTTCCCTGGGAGCAGAGCCCGACCCCCCCGGCTGCCCCCTCCTGTCAGGGAGTTGTGCAGAGCCACAAGGGCCCCCCTGAGCCTCCTTTTCTCCAGGCTGAGCCCCTTTCCCAGCTCCCTCAGCTGCTCCTGGGGCTCCAGCCCCTTCCCAGCTCTATTCCCTTCAGACATGCTCCAGATAACTTGATTTTCCCCAGTAACAGGCACAATCTTGTGTTAGCCTGTCATATTTACATCTGTTCTCTTCTTTAATTTCTTACTTGAATGAATGAATGAATGAATGAGCATAGCTGTACCTTTGCACTTTATGTAACAAACATGTGAAAGCTATTTCAGTGCAAAGAACTTCTGGAAACTTGGCTATTTTCATCTTTTTCATCATTTGTTGGTCTAAACATTCCCATTTCTTTGAACATAAGGACCATATTTTATAGTCAGAAATACTGTTTTTGCAGATGGCTCTGTCTCTGTGAAATCTCAATAAAGCTTTGTTTAGGATTGTACTGAAGCAAACAATGTGGTTGGAATTGCATAGAAGAGAATTAAAGGAGGAATGAAAATTGAAGCTGTTCAGCTTTGTCTCAACTTGAAAACCAAGTTTCATGTTTGGGAACTTTTTGTCAAATCAGAATTTTTCAATTGTTATAGAAACCTTACAGAGAATATTTCATTCCTTAAAGTCTTTCTGGTAGAAGAAGAGATGTCACTGCCTGAAGAACCATTTGCTTTTGCAATCTTTCAATTACAAAGACATTAAATATTTTCTCAAACCCAAAAGAATTATTTGAGCCTACTTTTGATCGTAAGGGAAAAATTGCCCAGAATCTCAATAATTTTCTGTGATTTTTGTGGAGAAGACACCCAAACTTTATAGATCCTAGTGACATATGAGACTGAGGGATGGGCAGATGCTTTTTGTTGCAATATGTGTGATCAGTGACACAATTCTATTTGTAGACAAATATTGCCAGGGGATATGTTGCTTCACATTTCTTTCTTTCTTTCTTTCTTGACAGACAATTGGAAACATCTTGAGTTTCCTGAGTGTAACCATCTCAAGGCATGATTATGAGCTTGTTTTCAGTCTGGAGTGTCAGTGGTTTCTTAGTCCTTTGCTTCTCAGAGCCATTGGCAGAGATTTGAGCAACAGCACCGAGTCATTAGTGAGACAAAACCTCACAAGGGATAATGTGATAATCCCCAGAATGGAGTTTTGCATGAGTGCATGAAGTGCTTGCAGATGGCATAAATTACATCAAATGTCTTCAGGGAGGACAACCTGCTTGCCAGCTCCTCCTGCTCCCCAGACATCCCACCCCTGTTTCTGGTTTCCTCTCACTATATTTAGAATTTCCATAAGAGTATTATTTTTCCATATCCAAGATCTCTCTCCTGAAGGCTTCCTTTTGAAGGTTACACTTTTGGTAAAGAAAACCAGTGTTGTTTGTCCAGGACAGATGTGTCTTCTTGTTCCATCTTCTGCCCTCATTCCTGTCCTTCAAAACAATGCCGGGGTTATCACTGCAACCTGAGATCCTCTTCAGTGTTGCAGATTATCCTAAAAGCCATTTACATCATTTTAAGTTATGTGAAGGCTAAAGGAGGAGCAGGAACATTCAAAGGAAAAACTGCCAAGCAAAAAGATAAAAATGAAGGAACAGGAGTCAAAAATAATCAGGACTGTGGAAAATGGCTGAGGAAGATGGCACCTAGCTGCTTGTTGAGGAAGGAAGTGATATTTCTCCTAAACTGTGTCACCTTTTGGGATTGCTGGGTCTGCACAGGCAATCTTCTGCCAGCATTCCCAAGACATCCTCACAGTTGGCCTGAAAAGGAAGGGAATTCCAAAGCCTTAGGGTAACCCACCACCCACCTGCCCATTTTATGCATGTTTTGTCTGCTGTTCTTGAAGATAAGCACCTCAAATTTCCCTGGAGGTGCAGGGTGGGGCTCTGTGAAGTACAAGTTATGACTCACTGGAATATTGGAGCAGAACGGTACTGCAATTGTTAAGACATTTGGGCTTTCCTCCTAACCAAGCACAGTATTTGAAATGCAGCAGCCTTATATTAAAACATATTTATGGCTCAACCAAGCAGCAGATTGCAGGAGATTTGGAAAAGTACATTTTTGTTTCCCCAATCACTCTGTTGTTCCCTCAGAACATGTTGTTCCCAAAATCCTTGTCCAGATCCTGAAGCTCTGGCCCATCTGGCTGCACTGATCCATTGCACTGGCCACCTCAGGCACATGACTCAGGAGTTTGATTCCAGCCAGGCTTTTCCTCAAGGCTGCTGCTCACCAACTTGGACAGCCTCCCAGAGAGAGTCAAGAGCAAAGTGTAATTCAGGAATCCCAACCCAACACCTGATCAGAGAGACCTTTGCAAAACTCAGCTGTTCTGTAATGGATAAATCATTTTGGCAAGGGGACACACAGGAGGCTGTGCCAGCCGTGTGGCTTGGCAGCTCCCAGGGCAGGAGTCACAGCTTGCTTCTGCTGGCATTTGTTGAAATGCTTTCAGTACAATCTTGTCATCTCCCTCTCAGGACTGGCTCTCCCCGGAGTGTTGAAGAGTTTCACAGGACACCCTCCCTTTTAGGCCGAGGGTGAAAGAGCAGAGGAGGCTGCTGTCCTGTTAAAGTTCTTTATTCCATAGTCTCATAGTTTTCTGAAGGTAGAGTTCGAAGGGGAATACATGATTAAGCCAAGCAGGAACAGCAGCAGCAGCAGCAGGCCAAACAGCAAGCAAAAACCAGTTTCTTCTTCTTCTATTCCTCAACTAAACTTACAGAAGTATAGATTATATTTGTTAATTGGCCAGTAAGATTGACACACGATTCTAGTTTTTCTTTTTCCAACCTATCCTGGTCTAATTCTAATAGTCATAGATCTTGTACAAGCATTACACAAATTTGCATATATAGCTTCTATCAGCTCTTATTGTTTATGTGAACACTATCTAAAAAATGTGAACAGTATAATTCCATCTATATTTTGTCTAGGGTAAAGAAATTCTGTGAAAGGGTAACATTGCTGCAGTAAGAACTGTGCTTAAGGTCTCTTTTGCTGCAGCTTCTCAATGTTTAAAGCACTTAGCATATATTTCTACTTAAAGTTAAAAATCTATATTTCTATTTCACTTTGGTGTGCCTTCATGTATCTCAGCTTATCCAAAGGTTTTAATTCAACCCCTGTGCTTTGGCTTTCCTCTGGGCCTGAGTCCAGAGGAGCTCTCACTCCAACACCGGAGCATTAATTTAAGCATCCAACTCTGGCCAGCAGGATATCCAGGATATTCCACAGTGTGCATCACAGAGTCATGGGGATTATCATGTGCACATTCTCTACCGTGATGGTGCTGCCTTTCTTCATCTCTCATTGAAGAGTCTTCAGCTAAACTGCATCACTCTGCACTTACCGTTGTCTAAACTTTTAAACACACAATTTATAAATTTTAGTGAGTGTGGTCTAGTGAACAGCAGCTCAGCAGATATGGCAGCTTGCCACCCATACCCTAAATTCCTCATATCTGGTTTCCTGGTTTAAGTGTCTTTGTTATGCACAAAAGCACCTTCTGAATCTTTTATGTACTGCAATGCATAAATGATAAAGCAGACAGAAAGAGAAAATGTTGAGGCAGAAGTAGAGAATGCTCTATTACAGAATTCCAGAATGGGTCAGGCTGAAAGGGACCATGGTGCGGCATCTGGTCCCACCTCCGTGCTCAAGCAGGGCCATCCCAGAGCACGTGGCACAGGACTGTGTCCAGAGGGGTCTGGAATATCTCCAGTGAGGGAGACTCCACACCCTCTCTGGACAATCTGTCCAGCGCTCGCTCACTGCACAGGAAAGAATTTCTTCCTCCTGTCCAGGTGGAATTCCTGGGCATCAGGTCCTGCCCGTTCCTCTGGTGCCATTGCTGGGCCCCAGGGAGCAGAACCCGGGCCCTGCTCGGAGCCCTCCCTGCACACAGGGACACCCAGGGCTGAGGGCCCCTCTCAGCTGGGGCTCCTCTCCAGGCTGAACAGCCCCAGCTCCCTCAGCCTTTCCTCATCAGGAAGGGGCTTAAATCCCCTCATCAGCTCTGCAGCCTCTGCTGGCCCCGCTCCAGGAACTCCCTGTCCCTGCTGTGCTGAGGAGCCCAGAACTGGACACAGCACTCCAGAGGTGCCTCATAGAGCTGAGGAGAGGGGCAGGATCACTCCCTGACCTGCTGGCAATGCTCTTCCCAGTGCTTCCCAGGATCCCAATGGCCTTCTTGGGCCTCAGGGCACAATTGTGAGCACTGCTGGCTCATAGTTAGTGGTCAAGGACCAGGTGGATGGCTATTTGCTGCTGGGATCCTTGTTACAGACCCAACAGAACCTGGTATTACAGGTACCAACCAAACCTGCACAGGGCAGTGTGGTGCTGATATGATCCCGTTGCTGGCAGAAATGCTGCTCTGGAGATAGGCCAGGTGCCTGCCTTTCAAACAGCACTAGTGGGTTCAGAATATGGGAAATGTACTGGCTGAGAGTAAAGTACCTCCAGTTTTCCTTGAACAGCTACATCTTTCTTTTTTTTTTTCTATAATGACTCCAAGTTGCATGTCGACCTCATTAAAACCATATCATGGATGTATTAAAGCTATAGCAAAAAGTTGTCTTGTGAGGCCACAGATGACAACAAAAAGAGTGAAAAATGTTCCTTGGTAAAAAAATTGACTTCATTACCAGGTGATGAATACCACTCGCTGGTAATCCTCAGATCTCCTGTAAAACGACATTGAGCTGCAATTTTTCATAGTGAGGTTTAAAAATGGTTCTTGGTGGCAAGTGGGTGGAAAGGAGCTACATTTTTCAGGAAACCCGCTATTGGTTTAAGCTGTAGAAAGAGTTTGCTTCCTGTCCACAAGCTGAAGTTCTCCAAGGAAGTGTATGACCAGGACGTCATTTCTACTTTCATTTCAGGTTCAAGTTTCTTGCAACAAATGGCTTCAATTATTGCTGTAAAAGAGGATTTTTATTTTCTGATATTAAGAGACGTTGTTGTAGATTTTCCAGGGAGACTCTTTCTGCTGTTACCTGTTCAGAAAGAATATAACTCTTGATCTGGGTTTTCTAAATTTCACTGTATATTACAAATTACAGCAATTGTCAGAACTTTCTTAATGCCACTTCAGGTAGAGCAGGCAGGTAAACTGCCCCATCCCAGGATTTATGCCTATGGATCAGACCTGGATAAAACATTTGGCTGCAAGCACAGGATGTATCCCCAAGGAGAAAATGGTCAGAATGACTCTACAGATTTGTTCCTACATCTCCCAGGGCAGGAATTGTCTTCTTATGTACTTACAGAGCCCACGCTGTGAAAAAGCCATGGACGTGAGGGAATCAGTCTAAGGAATTACATCATGGATTGCTCCTCGTGGATGCTGTCTCGGGCACTTCCAAGAGGCTTGGTGAGCACCTGGTGTCCAGGGCCAGCCCACCATGTGCTCATTCATCTCTGGGGGCGGGGAGAGCTCCAGATTGTGCCTAAAAGACAGATACATGCAAAGGAAAGGCAAGAGTCAGGGACAAAAGAAATCTCCACGTTACCAGTGAGCTGATGAGCTAAACATGACTTTACGGGCTGGATTTATCTCTCTCCTAGGTTACTGTTCCTTGCTGTTTTCCGTGGTTTGGCTTAGTCACTGCTGCAGCAATAATAAAGTCATAAAATTGGTCATGACACAGGACAGTCTGTTTCTCCTAGAAAAAGGTAGTGATAACAATAGGCAGCGAATTGGATTTTCTCCCCTCCCAGCAACAAAGTGAAGTAACTGTGGGACAGCAGACTGCTTACTGCAAGGGACTTGAGTGAATTATTGGAGAAATCTTTCAACAAATGAGGGATTCCCAGCTCCTCCTGTGCAGAAGGGACAGCAGGAGCTTCTGTCCCCCTCAGATACCTCTTTCCAAATGGCTCCCTGGCTGTGTTGTCCCTTACCTTCCACCCAGTGTCTTGAGCTACAGCACAAATCTCTGCTCACCTGGTCCATGTGAACTGTGGCACTGAGCTCAGAAAATCACTTCAGTTGTGTCCTCAAGGGGGGACAAAGAGAAGGAAATACAAAGGCAGGGAAGGGCTGAATATCAGGATCCCTGGGCTCTGCAGCCTGTGGTTTGGGAGCAATGTGTAATCCAGAGCAGAACAGTAGCCACAAACCCAGTGTCAGCCGTGGCAAAGCTGGGATTTGTTCTGACAGGCAATGGAATTGAAGTGAGATCACAGAATCACAGAATCACCAGGTTGGAAGAGACCTCCAAGATCACCGAGTCCAACCCATGCCCCAACCCCACCTCAACTAAACCATGGCACTGAGTGCCACATCCAATCATTTTTTATGGGCAGGGATGGTGACTCCACCACCTCCCCAGGCAGATGATTCCAAAGATGGTCCAAGATGCTTTAGTGCATGGGGTTCCCAACTCTGGGTAAATTTTTCAGGGGAAAGAGATCTGTGGAAAGGGATTTTACTCCTTTCCCAGTGCTGCTGCAAAGATGTGGTGCTCATAGGCCAGGGAGAAAGTGGCTAAAACAGTCATATGCTGGAATTCCTGAAAGTCAGGCTGTCTCCAAAGGGACGTCTCTGGAGAAAGGGTTTCATTATAGAATGAACAGTCTCTCTCCACTGAGCCAAAATCTGCCCCTTCACCCGGGCATGATTCAAACCAGCCTCCTGGGCTAAATCATTTGAGTGTTTCAAGTAAACATCATCTTCCTGCAGGACTTGGGTCCAGCCTTGGTCGTGACTGTTGCACCCTCATTTGGGAAGTCAGCAAAAATGAAAGGTGCCCTCAAGGGTGCTGTTAGAGGCTTTAAAATTGTGCAAACCTCCCAGCCTCTTAGAGCATATTTTAGTAACTAAATAGCTTGATCCTTTTTAAGATGTAGACAGGGATGGATAAATCTTTGTGGCACTTGTATTCTTACGTTAACACCCGACTGAGAATTATAATCCATTGTGTGGAGTGGAAAATGCAGCCAAATGAGAGTGGAGTGCATGAGGGCAACAAAGCAGCTGGGTGTGAGTCAATGCTTCATAAATCTCCAGGAACATTTCAGCTGTCTTGCCCATGCCTTCAGATGATTTAGAGATCAAGGTATCTGGAGAAGAAATACGGTTTTCACTTCTGAAATTTGGGCTCCTGACTTCTGTTTTCTTTCTCACTTGTCTCAATATAAGCAAAAGTATTCAATACGAAGACAGATGTTTACTTTTTAGGAATGTCATGGCTCTTTCATGATCATGAAAGAAATACTTGTGGGAAACCTCAAATTACTCTTCGGGAGTCCAGAGTTTTCCACACAGCTGCACTGGGAAGATGATGGTGCTACTGGCAGATCAGAAGGGGTGCCTGCTTCCCCTTTCCACCTAATGCCTTTTTTTCTGGACCTGCACCCTCCTGTTCAAACCCAGAGCTGGGAACCAATTTGTACTTAATTTTGTATTTGTAGTTCAAAGACAAACCTCATTAGATGGGTGGGCAGAAACCCTGGGCTTTCTAAAGCCTTTGCCTTTCCCTTTGCTGTGTATCCCACAGACACTAAGAAGGCTGTCTCCTCCTCTGCTCCAGTGCCCACCAGGATATGGTTAATTGCTACTTTTTTTCCCTCTTTTTCTTTCTCTCTCTCTTTTTTTTTTTTTTTTGCTTTAGAGTGGTCTCAGTTGTGTTTGTCTTAACCTCTTTTTGTTTGTTTGTTTGTTTGTGACCAATGTGTTGGTTTGTGACCAGTAATCTGTTTTCTGTTTGGCTTATTGCTGTAACACAGAATATTTTTCTCTGCAGCTGTCCATCACCTGCAGAGACTGAGGAGAGAAGCAGCAGCCAGAGCCACACTCCCTTGCCATGTCCCTTGCTGGAAGGGGACATCAGGTCCTGCAGATAAACAGGACTGATTCAGGACTTGTACACACGCTAGACAGCACTGGGGAGGGAAATGGAGCATGGATTCTTGCTCAACAGGGATTCAGGTTTCTTTCAAACATGGAGCTGGGAGACAGTTTTGTTTTTTCCTTTCTGTAAAAGCTCCAGTCAGGGAGCTGCACACCCAGAACCCGCTGCTGTGAGAGCATGTGAAGGGGAGGGAGGGAAGGAGGGAGGGAGGGAGACACGAGGCTGCCTCTGGAATTCCCTCTCCCAGCTGCAGCTGGATTGTGCCTACAGTTACTGGGACCAGGGTGTCACGGTCACAGCTGTAGGAGCTGCCCACCAGCTGGAGATCCAGCAGATCCAGATGTTCTTATGTGCCCTGAACACTCCATGAGGCTTCCCTGGTGTGTTTGGTGCTGTTTGGTTCTGCCAAAGGTGCTCTTAGCAAAGAAAACACAACCATGGTTATCCTTACGGAAAAGATTTCCTACTGGAAATCTTGGGCATTGGAACGAGATGAGCTTTAAGATCCCTTCCAACCCAAACCATTCTATGATCTTTCTCTGCTTTCATGCACAAGGACAGGCTCGGGTTTAAACTCCCAGACACTTGGCTCCTGCAGTCTTCTGTCTCTCTGCTGATAATGGGCACTGAAATCACCCTCAATTCCCAGGATTAGCATCTCGTAAAGCACTAGGTTCAGCAACTCACCTGTGTCTGGAGCAAAGCAAGTGTTATTTTTCCTAATCTGGACTTTATTAATAGCCGTGCCTGCATGCTCACGCTATAAACCATCTTTGTGCATTTGTTTTCAAACTGCTCCTAAAAACCAGAAGCATCATTCTTGGCCCAACAGAGTTTTTAAATTTTTAGTATCTTGAAGACAGGTTGGCCTGAAGTTAGGATTTGTAGGCAATTCCATGAAGCTGAGAGGCTAAAAATATTATTGTTTGTAGAGAAAGCCCTGTCTGGTTATCATCTGAGACACATTTATCCTGTTTCACTGCATAACTGAATCTTCTACCTGTTCTACAAAGCTATTTTTCTTATTTTCAGCAAGTTCCCCTGCCTCTCAGACCCATCTGAATTCTTGAATAACTGAAAAAAATTCTTACATTTTCTTTAAAACCTGCCCATTTGTCAGAGTTTGTTGCTAAGTGTGAAAAACGAGGTTCACTCTCCTGTTAGGATTTAAAAGTTTAATAAAGGACAATAGGGGACAAAGACAATAAAGCAAAAGTTACAGCGCTGGGCGCTTGGCTCTTGGCCAAGAGCACACCTGCTATTGCAGAGACACCCTTTACATACCTTTCCTATTGCATCAGCATAATGCATATTCATAAACAATTATACATATTCAAACTTTCCCCAAACTAGTTTACATGTTCCAGGAACTGTTTAGCATGGCTCCTCCTCGGGTCCGCCTTTTTAGAGCATTTCTTGGATGTGGTTTTAGTCAGTTTTTATTATCACCTCCAGCTGGAGCCTCGGGCCATGGTTTCTGCAGACGGGGGTTGCTGATCGCCGGCATGTCCGCAGCTGGGGTCTGCATCATCCCTTCTTTGGATGTTATCCAACCCAGCAGACAGTTCAGTTACCACAAGCATAACTGCATCAGCTATTTTACCACTATGTCTAAGTTTAGTTAATAACAGAAATAAAGGCATCAGTTATTATTACAAAACCATATCTTTACAGCAAAGCTACTTTAACATTATACATATAGCATCCATTCCAGTATTTGCGGAAAGCCAATATTATAATATGCATTTATCACATAAGGAAGGCTGAGCGCTGCCCAGGGCTGCACAGCCCCCACGTGTGCTCCAGCGATATTCAAGTGAGAAATTAATGGCAATTGGGCACTTAATATCTTCTCAGGGCCTGGGGCAAAGTGTCAGCAGTTTCAAGTGTTTCCTTCTGGCTCCATGTTTCTAAAGGTCACTGCTCTAAAGAGCATTTTGGGTGAGGATTCTGTCCCAGGAACTGCTGTAACACTTGTGCAGCCCCAACAAAGAGCTCCGGCAGATCCTCTCCTGGCTTTCCAGGGGCACCAGCAGCCTCAGAGGGGCAGCATTCCGTGCTCCCAGGCCAGCTGAGGTGTTGTGTGAAGCCAAAGGTCTGTTTGAGATGCTGTGATGCTGGGTGCAGTCACACAGGGACTCTTAAAAGTCTTTTTTTGATTGTCCATGGCTGTGAGTGCCAAAGCACTGGAGTCTGTCAAAAGGTGTGACTGATGAAACCATCCCCTCGTTAACCAAATCATCTCCTTTGTAATTTACTGAATGCTTCTGATGCTCTTGGTGGGTTTGCTGTCACCACTGAGGCAAGGCAAAAGCTTTTAAATTTGCCAGATACACCAACCTTCATGGACTGAACAGTTTCCTCTCCCTGTGAAGAAAGGGCATTTCCAGCTTGCTTCCATGATAGTAGCATTTGAAAATAAGATCAAAGAACCAAATATCATTGTAGACATTTTGGTTTTTAAATAATTCACAGAATCAAAGCAGATCTTTACTGTCAGAATTGTCAGAGACTGAAATATTACAGTTTATGACTTAAACATTTTCATTAAGGACTTTTAAAACTGTTACAAAAGGTGCAGAGAAGACTACCACACCCTGAACAGGGCTCTAACAGGCCCTACACCACTCACTGATGAAGGTAAGATTAAGCAACAAGTCAGGGCTGGGGGACATTCACAAACCCCAGGCGTAACACCCTCAGGGTGGAGACCACAGCCCCAGGGCTATCAGCTGCCAGGCTGGCACGGACCCTCGCACCAAAGGGTGGGGGGAGGGAGGCTTTGGGTGTGTGTTGCCAAAGCCTCTGGTCAGAGGCGCAGTGACTGCCCATCCTCCGCTGTGCAGACCACATCAAAAGGGAGGAAGGGCCGAGAGAATAAGAGAACCCCACTCCCAAGTGCAGAAAGAAAAACGACCACTTTATTAACTAACAACCAAAAACGGGAGCGTGGTCCCGAAGCTCCTCGCGGCAAGGCAGAACGAAAGGCAGCGTGCGCGACACAGGGTGTTCTCCCCCCAAGCCTGGGAAAGGCCAAAGACCCCCGTGCACAATGCCAGATCGGTTTTATTCCCAGTTCATTGTCTCCATTGGTCCATTTTGAATCCTTCTTCCTACTGGCCTGTTCATCTGTGTATGATTGGCTCATTTGTCTGGTGCATTCCTGTACAATCATTTTCTAGGGGCTTCTCCTGGTTGGTCCTCACTTGGTCCAATCTGTAGTCTGGATTGCATCATTCTCTTTGGCTGGAATGTTCTGGAACATAACTTCCTTTAATATGGGTGTCCTCATGCACGCCACCTAACCACTGCAGCCATTGCACAACGCCTGCCACCCAATAGTTCCACGACCACAGAGAACATCAAACAGCCCAAATCCCCACAATTAACATCATTAACTCATTGAACTCATTATCATAATTAATTTTTGAAAGTTCCAAACTCATTTATAACAGACCAGCTCAGCTGAGGGGCCCCTTTACCACGGAAAAACCACACCCACGTGAGGGACAGTAGAGGGGTGTCATGGCCCATCAAAGGCTCTCCCAAAGGGGTTCCCAGACCCTGCAGCAGAGATGATGCAACAGACTGTGATAAATACATATTATAATGTAGGCTTTCTGCAAATATTTAAATGGATGCTATATGTATAATGTTAAAATAGCTTTGCTATAAAGATACAGTTTTTGTAGTGCCTTTATTTCTGCTATAAACTAGACTAAGACATAGTAGTAAAATAGCTGATATAGTTATGCTTGTGGTAATTGAACTGTCTGCTTGGTTGGATAACATCCAATGAACGTATGNCTGTAATTTTGCTTTATCTTTGTCCCCTATTGTCCTTTTATTAAACTTTTAAATTTTAACAGGAGAAGTGAACCTCGTTTTTCACGAGACCCTGAGTCTTGCAAGGGACAGTGTCAAACTGGCCCCTGCAAGGGAGGCACGTGGGCGTTCCCACCTGCCCAAAGCGTGTATCAGTCCACGGGATTCTATACTCTCCGGTGTGGCAGCGTGGCAGCGTGGGACCCTCACCACCAAGAAGACCACATGGACGGGAGCAACAAGACGTCGTTGGGACCCTCGGATGGGTGATTTGCTTCCACCTAACCCCTGTCACTCTCTCCCTGTCCCTCCACCCCACATGCACACCTCTTTCTCTATTTCTTTCTTTCTTTTCTCTTTCTTTCTCTTTGCCTCTTTTACTATTAAATAAAACATATCAAATTTTTGGCACCAACATCTAACCTCGTTTGGTTTTAATCATTTTTTTGGGTATATTTTGAACCTTCAAAGTTCTTTCTGTTTTAAACACAGAGACTTAATTTTCTTTGCTCTTCTGGGTTTAAACTAAATCACAACAAAGATGATGAAAAAAAGTTCATTTTCAGGCCAGCAACTGAACTTTCAGGTGTTGGAGGCAACATCAGTATTTGTGTGAGAAAGGTCATGATGTGCCCAGAATAACATTTTTCATTTTTCTTTTCACTGTGTACAAAAACCACTGGGCCTTCATTTTCCAACCATGACTCTACAGAAATCCCATTTAGGAGTGTGGGTGAGTTGCACAGTGTCCCTTAACCCAGCTGACTGCTCCAGTGTTTGCAATTCTTTCCTACCTTATACAATAACGTGCTAATTTAAAAAAGACTGAGTGGAACTTTTACCAATCCCCTGGATTTTTCTCCCAGAGCTGACAGCCCCCTCCTGTGTGTGCAGCTTCTGCTGGTGCAGTCACCTGGTCTGACCAGTCCCTGCAAAAGTGCGGGTGCTGCTAGAGTGGCAAGCCTTACACATTGGATGGAGTATCTGTGGTCTGTGAGAGATAGAGAATGGCTTAAAATGGGTTTTTAAAACTCTCCCAACATTTTCTTTTTCCTTTATTGGAGATTTATTTTGACTGGGCTTAAGTCAATCACTTCTAAATTAAAGTAATAGGAAGATAAGTTGCTGCTTCAGTAAAATATCTGCATTCCCAGGTCTGTGCTGATGTGACAGGTTAGAAATGGATCGCTTTTATTTTCTTCAAGGACTTAGTTGGAATTCCAGAACCAAGATGTAATTTGGGTCTGTTAACACTTAAACCCCAGTGTTGATTCATATTGCCAATTATCACCAGTAGGTATGTGTCAACTTCCACTTAAGGGGCTGCCACGAAAAAATAACCTAAACTATATTTCCATGTGTATCCATTTTCCTCCTATTCGCAACTTGTGACAGAAGGTGGCATTTCCATCAGATCGGGAAAAGGTTGTTTGTGCTCTTGTATCATTCCTAGACATATCTTTGTCATTTTTATCCACATGCAGCTTCCTGTAATATAGACCTGGAACAGAGTGTTTCCTGGCCATTCGGCCAGGATTTACTCCCTCCTTAAATAGGTGTAATTAAAATGTTGTGTATGCAGGGTGGGCCTGGACCAAAGCTAGTGACAATGTTTCCTGAGTGAGATGTGACTCAAGAACTGCAGCGGTGCTTTAAATGCTTTTGATCTCAATTAACCTTCCAGGGCAGGAAAGTCTTCAGTGAAAAAAGTGATGCCTCTACAAATATGAGTCTTGCACCTGTTTTCCATAGGAGGAGAAAAGGCTGATGGAGACAGGGAGTATCGATGCAGTTTTGATTATGTACAAAGGCAAAGTCTTCTGTTCCTTGTGTGCAGGAGGGATTGAACATGAACCTTGTTCTTGGCTCTTGGACCAAGCCTGGTTTCACCTGCTCTTTCTTAACCACATGTAGAGCTTGCCCAAGCTGTGTGTTCATTTTCCTGGCTTTTTTAATACCCAAAGATGTCTCCTCTCTTTCTCTTTCTTTTTTCCATCTGTATTGAAAATGGTACCTATCAAAAGCTCTGTCTGCATATTATTTTATTCCCAAATAGATTTTCTGTGATTTTTATCAAGCAGAGCAATAGGAGGGATAGCAACAGCAACAACCTGTACTTTAGGCCTCCAGAGAGCTCCTGGACAGACTCTGCACTGTGACTACCAAAGCAGGCTGGCAGAAATCCGACTATCAAAGTTACATGACAAAGGCTACAGTTCCCAACATGAGCATTTCTCACACATGGGAGGAAGTGTTCACTTTAAAGGACAGTCTCTGTGGTTGTCCAGGCAGAAAGTTTAGTGAACTGAGCTGGGACAGAGGGGAGCTGGGCTCTCTACACCCGCAGTTTTCGGTGGATTTTGAGTATCTGGTTTGCTCAGGAACTGTTGAAAATGCTTACAAACGGCATGTTCAAAATATAGCAAAGAGCTGGAGACAGTCAGGAGAAAAACGAAGTCCTGCCTTACCCCTTCCTCTGGAATAACGCGTGGTGTGTTTAAACTTCCCTTTGCAAGGAATGCACAAGCGCTTTCAGCCATAAACCTCTGGATCCACTGTTTCTGGCAGATCTGAACTGCGAGCTGACTGATCTTCCCATGTCCTGGAAAAAAGAGTGCTGTGAGCTCTACCACGAGCAACTGTGCCCCCACTTATCCCCTTTCCAAACGAGGTGCAGGAGCAAGGGTAAACCCCATTTGTTGGCCGTTCTGCTGGGGCCCAGGCGGCCGTGTCCGGGCTGTGCCCGAGGCTGTGCCCAGGCTGTGCCCA
>VWZW01000169.1:1724-15938 GCA_013397115.1 Edolisoma coerulescens
CTCCATGTTTAGCGTCGTCCTCTTCCTACGCCTCGGTGAGTGCCACCGCCCCCGGGGCGCCCCCCTCTCCCGGCCGCGGCCCGGGGGCCCCCGAGAGTCGCCAGCCCTGCCTGGTACCCCCAGCCCGGCCCCCGTCTAATCCTGGGGCCCCCGCCCCTGGAGCCCCGAGCCGCCCAGTCTGGATCGCCAGTGCCCTCCTAGTGCCCTCTTCTGAGCCTCCGTCTCTGCTGCAGTCCCAGTGCTCCCCTCCGGTGCTTACCCCAGTGCCTACAGTCTGAGGCCCCGTGCCCTTCCCTGCTCAGTTTCCCCCCGGCCTGGAGTCCCAGTGCTGTGTGTCCCCACCTGACCCCACTATGCTGGGGGCTCGGGCCTCGGGCCTCAGGGACAGGAACCTGCAGGACAGGAAGCCAGTTAGGACTTTAGGGACCCCTATAAGGGACCCTAGTTCAAAACCCTGATGTCCCTGGAGTAGGACTCCTGTGTCTTCCCAGTGCCTTCCCTAAACGGGATTCCAGTGCCCTCATGTCCACCTGTCCCCCAGTGCTGGGACCCCGCTGCTTCCCAGGCATCCTCCAGTGCCAGGCTCCAGCACCCCAGTTCTCTCCCACATCCCACGCAGTGTCCCAAGGGAAGAACCCTGGTGTCCCCCAGCAGACACTCAGCTGTCCCCCTCTGTGTGTGCAAAGGGCACACATTGTTTCCCAGTCTGCCCCCAGTCTGGGTTATGAGTCTGTTGCTGTGATCCCTGGGAGAAGTAGGGGGCAGGATGGGCATGGACTGGGGCAGCTGGCAGCCTTTTGGGGGGCCCTGAAGGGGTTAGGTGCCCCAGCATGGCCCGGGGCAGGCAGGGGCGGGCGATGTTTGCTCTGGTCCGGGAACGGGAAAAGCTTTTCCTCTTTCACTTTCCGGCCCCGGAAAGCCCAGGGCGGGAGTTGGCTGCGTGCCCGGGGGGCCCCGCTTGGCCATGGGGGGGGCCTTGAGACCCTTCCCCTGCCTGGGAGACCCCCCAAGCTGGGGCACAGCCCTCCCCTGTCATCACTCACCCCCTTCCCACTCCCCCGCTCGGGGTCCTCATACAGGCTCTGACCCCCCAGTCCCCCAGCGGGCACCGGGGTCTCCCTGCCTGACCTGGCCCCCCCCGCCCGGGGCTGTGTTACCCCGGGGACCGCGGGGCCCTAGGGGAGGTGTGGGGTGGAGGGGAAGGAAAGGAAAGCTGCCAGGAAGAGGAACTTTCCCACTGTGGGGGGCCAAGGCTCTCCCCATCAACTCCCCGCTTCCCCCGCACCTCACACACTCCCCGGATCTCCAGGGTGAGCAGCCTCTCCTACTTATGCCCACAGTGCTTTTGGGGCACCCCTTTATTTCCACCAACACCCCGGCCACCCTTGCATTTGGCGCTCGGGTACCCTCCGGCTCTCTGGGGACCACAGCGGGTGCCCCCAAACCCAGCCTGTCGCCCCAAGGGCTCCTTGCGGTGCCGGCACCCCGGTCACCCCCCCTTGCCTCTCCCGCGGGCACATCCGCGGCCTGGCTTGTGGCTGAGATAGGGCATCGCCCACAGACAGCCGCGGGCATCCCCTTCCTGCCCACAGTGTCGCCCGCCGGGATCGCTCCCGTCACCCCGGGCAGGGCCGGGCCTCTCCTCGGGAACACCCACCCATCCCCCGGGGCGCGGTGCCGTGGCTGGCAGGGACACCCGGACTGCTTCTGCTTCCTGCTGTGTTGCAGGCAAGCAGGGCAGCCACGGGATCCCTGCGGGGAGCTCCTGACTCCCCACGCTGGAGAACAAAGGTGGCAGCGGGGCACGGGGATCCCAGCAGCAGAGCCCCTTCCCTGTTTGGTTTTTGGGCACACCTGGGCCAGACACGGGTGGAAGATGGAGATACCCTGAGTGTGGGGGACACTGGTGGGTGCTGCTGTGGGTGGGAGCGTCCTCACCCTGGAAGGGAAGGGGCTGGCAGGTCCTGGAGGAAGCTGTGGGCACAGGGATGGGAGTGGCCGTGTGCCTCAGTGGGGTGAGGTCTGTGTGGTGGCAGTGCCCAGGGACTCTGTCCTGCAGGTTGTCCTTGCTCAGCTAATGGGCATACTGGCCTCCCCCTTCCTCGGCAGGGTTTGTGGTGGGTCATGCTGGGTTGTACCAGGCCCTGGCCATGTTCGCAGTGGCATATTTCATCATTGGCATGACGGTGCTGTCCGTGTGTGCCATTGCCACCAACGGGGCACTGGATGCTGGAGGAGCCTACTGTATCCTTTGCTGGGGGTGCTGCTGGGACAGGGCATGGGGGACAAAGCTGGGTAGTCACCCAGTGGCCTTGGGGTGCCATGCTGAGGCTGGGACCCTCTTGGCCTGGGAGAGAGGGATGGGAGCATCTGACGGTGGTTTGTGCTGCTGACATCTTTCCTTGACTCGAGCAAGATATGATCAGCCGTGCCTTGGGCCCGGAGTTTGGGGGCAGCATCGGGATCATGTTTTTTCTGGCCAATGTGTGTGGCAGTGCCCTCTACGTGCTGGGGCTGGTGGAGGCAGTGGTGGACAGCTTTGGGATCCCGCCTGGTGAGTACCCCCCTGCATGGTGGCAGGGGACAGCAGGTGTCCCTTACCCGAGCAGCCCTAGTGCTGTAGCAGGCATGCCAAACACCATACCTGGCATAACCAGCATGGCTCACCCAGCCCTCTGGCCAGTGAGTTGGTGCCCATCGTGCCTGACACAGCACTGGTAGCTCTCAGCTCCCAGTGATGCCCTCTCTGAGCCTTGCTGCTCCTGACTTGTCTCTGCCCAGGGCAAGAAGCAGGCACAGGCGTCCACGTCCTGCCCCAGAGCTACTGGTACGAGCTGCTCTACGGCACCGTGCTGCTGGCACTCTGCCTCCTCGTGTGCCTCGTGGGCGCCTCCATCTATGCCAAGGCCACCTTCCTCATCTTCCTCATCGTCGCAGCCGTGCTGGGCACCATCCTTGTCAGCTTCTTTGCCACACGGCCCCTGAAGGTGCCCATCCACTTGCCCCACTTCAATGGCACTGAGACTGATAACGGCTTCTTCACTGGCTTCTCCCTCAACACTCTGCGAGACAACCTGGGCGGTGAGGAGAGGCTTCCCCCACCCTGCCTGCTGTGCCCACTGGCACTGCCACATCACATGGGGCTTGCTGGAGGGTGGTGGCAGCTTGTGGGCACAAAGCAGGTGCTGTGGGGTGGTTCCTCCGGTAGTTTGTGTGTGGGGACATCGAGGAGAGGGCCTGTGGTGTGGCTGTGCCACCCTGGACAGCCTGTCACAGCCCCTGCCCGTGTGTCCTGCAGGTGGGTATGGGGTGGACTACACCACCGGCCAGATGATGAGCTTCAGCTCCGTCTTCGCAGTGATGTTCAACGGCTGCACTGGCATCATGGCAGGCTCCAACATGTCAGGTATGGACAGGAGGTGCCTGGCAGGGTGGCACCAGGAACGGGAGCTGAGGCTGGGAGAGATCAGGGATGTGCTGTGCCTGTGGGCACTAATGCTGCCTGCTCCTGCCCACAGGGGACCTGAAGCGCCCGAGCTATTCCATCCCGCGGGGCACCATCTCTGCTGTGCTCTTCACCTACCTCGTCTACAACCTGCTGGCTTTCCTCATGTGTGCCACTTGCAACAGGTACAGCCACTTGTCCCCATGCCAGGGTGTGCCTGGTGCCAGGGCATGCTGGCCTGGGCCGAGACAGATGCCAGTGTGTCTGTGTCCCCCTCCAGGATCCTCCTGCAGAAAGACTATGGCTTCTTGCGTGACATCAGTATCTTCCCACCACTGGTCACCATGGGCATGTATGCTGCCACCCTCTCTGCAGCCATGAGCAACCTCATTGGGGCATCCCGCATCCTGTACGCTCTGGCCCGGGATGATCTCTTTGGTGAGTGCCCAAGTGCAGTGGCCCTTGTTGGAGCCCACTCAGCAGGTTGTCCCTGCTGGGGACCAGCCCTGCCACCAGGGAACTCCCTTCTTGGTGTGGGGGTGATGGTTTGGGGGTTGGCGTGTGCCCATTTGGGTCACCTGCATGCCCTGGAATTTGCCCCGGCCCCAGCTCCCGGGGTGGGGATGGGACTCCTGGCTGGTGGCTGAACCTGTGGGTGCCTGCTGGCGTGTCCCAGCTCAACCTCCCCGCTCTGCCTTGCAGGCCGGGCACTGGCGCTGGCCAAGAAGACATCTGCCAGTGGGAACCCAGTGATGGCAGTGATCATCTCCTGGCTGGTGGTGCAGGTGAGTTTTTCAGCGATGCTCCTTTCCTAGCGTCGCTGACCTGGGTGAAGGTGGGCTGTCACCTGGGCTGGGTGTTGTGGACCCTGGCATGTCCCCCTGCCCCTGGGGATTCCTCCCCCAGGCCCCCTGCCCTGGGTGTCCTGCTGCAGTTATGCCCTTCCCTTCTCTTCCTGAGGTGGGAGCTATCCCATAAATTAAGGCTAAATCACAAAAAGGGACAGGGATTCCTGTCTCTACTCTTACCCATCATACCCCTGGGATACACCCCAAGTGGACAGGGATGGCTTGGGCACATGCCTGAGGTGCCATCCCAGGGTATGCATTCACCCTGTGCTTTCTGCAGGTTGTGCTCTTTTCTGGGAAGCTCAACACCATCGCAAGTGTCGTGACCACCTTCTTCCTCCTGGTTTATGCCACTGTCAACCTGGCCTGCCTGGCACTGGAATGGGCCTCGGCCCCCAACTTCAGGTACCCACTGACACAGGGGAGAGAGGCTGTGCTGAGATGCTTGGCAGACACCCATCCCTCCCTTCTTCTATCTGTGATTCCCCTGCCATCCCTGTGCCTGAGATTTATGATGGGATGGTGGGCAGACATGCTGAACACCCTGCTCGTGGGCATTAGGGGAACGGAGACACCCCCATCCCTGGGGAGAGAGAAGGGGACAGGTCCTGGAATGGCACTGGCTTGGCACGGTTCTCGTGCGCTGGCACCACTTTGCTGAGTGGGTACAGATAAATCCAGCACCACTGGGTACCACCCACCCCCTCCCCTTAGGCTTTCCAGAGGTAATTTATAGCCTGTGCCCGGCCGGCATCCCCCGGGCCGTTTGCCAAGTAGTGATGGAGCCCACTTTCCATTAGTGCTAATTAAACTAACGGAGAAGGGGGAGGGAGGAAGGGGGATTCTGGGTGGGAGGAAGAGAAAAAATCTTCCAGGAAGGAGTATGTGTGGCACGCAGCCCCAGCCTGGGGCTCAGGGTGTGGGGTACTCTGGTGTGAGGCTGGGCTGGTAGGGCTGCCCAAATCTGGGGTGCAGGGGCCACGGCAGAATGGCTGGGGGGAGCCTGATCTCCCTCCTGGGTGAAGCCCACTGCCCTCGGTGCAGGATGCTGTGACTCCACGGCAGGGAGAGTCCCCCAGGTTGGCAGAGGTGTTGCCCAAGTAGGGCTGGGTGGCACTGACCGGGAGTGCCCCAAAGGCCCCATTCCCAAGGAAGAGCTGATGCCTGTGCCAGGGTGGGACTTGGCCCCCATCCACCCTGCCCAGCTGCTCCCGTGACTGGATGGGGCAGGATCAGTGCCTGGGGGGAGCCTGCTGGGTTGGGTAGCAACAGGCCCCTCGCCCACCCCACATCTGGTGCCTACCCCCTCCCGTCACTGAGGTCTCCATCAAGCACAGCGGAAAAGGATTTTAATTACCTTTTAGGAAAAACAGCAATTAGAGAAAATAACAGCTTCTCGCCTCCCCGCCTCCGCCTCCCTGCACCAGAATGAGTGGGCACCATGGCTGCCGGTGCTGCCACGTGCTGCCCAATACTACCTTGGTGTGCCAGGACAATGCCAGCCCCATGGCCATCATTGCCCTGTTTGCCCAGGGCTGGCAGCAACGGGCTGCCCACTGCCCTGGGAGATACCATCTCGCCTCTGTAACTTCTCCTCCAGATGCATGGGGTGCCTGACATGCCCTGGGCTGGCTCAGTGGGATCCCTGGGGGTGGCCGGTGTGGCCCTTTGGCACAACTCCCCTTGCTGTGCCCACCCTACAGGCAGCATGGGCACCACGTGATAGCAGGTGTCCCCTCCTCCCTGCTCCAGGCCCACTTTCCGGTACTTCACTTGGCACACGTGCCTGCTGGGCATCGCAGGCTGCTGCGTCATGATGTTCCTCATCAGCCCCGTGTCGGCCTCGGTGAGCCTGGGCTTCCTCCTCCTCCTCCTCCTTGCCCTTCACTACCTCTCACCCAGCAGCACCTGGGGCTACATCAGCCAGGCCCTCATCTTTCATCAGGTGAGCCCTGTCCTCCTGTTGTCCCCTTATGGGGTGGAAAGCTGATGTCCCTGTGGCAGCTGAGCTCTGTCCTGGGCAGCATATCCTCAGGACTGGCATCGCCAGGGGGTGGTTTGGTGAAACACAAAGGATTCCTCACCTGTTTCCCTCCCTCCGTCCTCCAGGTGCGGAAGTACCTGCTGATGCTGGATGTGCGGAAGGACCATGTCAAGTTCTGGCGCCCGCAGATGCTGCTGATGGTGCAGAACCCGCGAGGCAGCGCCCGCCTCATCGACTTTGTCAATGACCTCAAGAAGAGCGGCCTCTACGTCCTGGGCCACGTGGAGCTGCAGGACTTGGGTGAGGATCTGCGCTGTCTCCTGTGCTAATGGCCTCTGCACTTTGCTGTGGTGCCTGGGGGCTCCCGCAGTTCTTGGGTTGATGCTGCTGCCCAGCTGATGACTGGGGAATGTCAGCATTTTGGGCACATGTGTGGCACATTGAGCTTGGCTGGTGTGAGGGACATCAGTGAGTTGTGTCTGTCCCATGCCACCTGTGCACACACTTGTACATGCCTGTGCACAAGTGTCCATCCCTACACGTGCCCACAGGGCTCCTGCATGTCAGTGTTGGCGGGTACACGTGGCACATGACACCCAGGTTAGCGCCTGCACACACCCAGCACACACGTGGGCACACACGTGGGCACACACTTGGCACAGCCTTGCAAGGAGGTGTGCCTGGGTCCATCCTCACCCTATGCCTGCTGCTGTGTGTCCAGGTGCCTCGGGTGTGTTTGCACCCTGGTGTGTGTTGGTTTGCACACGCGTGCTCTCCCTGGCACACGTCATGGCTGATGCAAAGGCTCTGTTCCCCTCTTCCCCGCTGTTGCTGTGGTGACTAATGGCCTGAAATTGGGGAGTGGGGATGGGGCTGCCTGGGGCTTTTTTCTACATTTATGTATAATTTTGTATCTCTGTAAGCACCTGCATCCCCCTCTCCATCTCATGGGTGCTGGGGTGGGCACAGGGATTGGCACTGGTTTTGTAGCAGGGGTGGATATCAGGGTTAGCCCCAGTATGGGATATCTGTCCTGCTGATGCTGGTTTTGCCCCCCACCCAGACATGCTGCCCTCAGACCCACTGCAGCCCCAGCAGGACTCATGGCTGAGCTTGGTGGACAAACTGAATGTCAAGGCCTTTGTCAGCCTCACCCTTGCGCCCTCAGTGCGGCACGGTGTCCGGCAGCTCCTCTTCACCTCTGGCCTTGGTAAGTGGTGCCTGGTCTGGACATGGATGAGGGTCCACTCTGCTGTCCCTGTGGGCTGAGAAGTGCGAAGGGATTTGGAGACACCTGAATGGACGATGCCAGAGCCAAGTTTGCTCTTGGAGGCATCTGGGGTGAGCGGTGCTGTAGGCAAGTTGGGGTTTGGAAGCATCTCTGTTGGCAGTGTTGAGGGGCTTGAAGACACCTGGATGAGAGATGCCAAGGGGTTTGGAAGCACCCAGTGTAGGCAGTCCCAAAGCCAAGTTGGAGAGGTATTGTCTGGGCAGTGCCAAAATTGGGTCAGGTCTTGGATATATCTGGGTGTGATCCTGAGGGCTCTGGAATTGGCAGGGTGAACAATGCCAAAGTCAAGCTGCGGCTTGTTGGCACCTGCAGTGCCAGGAGGGCTGGTGGAGCCCTCTGCCTCTGCTCAGCTGGGCTGGTGCGGTCTCTCTGGCAGGTGGGATGCGCCCCAACACCCTGGTGCTGGGCTTCTACGACGATGAGGTGCCGCAGGATGGTCTAGCCCGCCACCCCGCCTTCACCAGCGCCCGCGAGGAGGTCCCCCTGGGCTTCCCCCCGCTGCGGGCGCCCACCACCCCCAAGCTGCTGTCAGCCTGGGAGTACGTGGGCATTGTGGCTGACGCCCTGAAGATGCTTCGCAACGTCCTGCTGGCCCGGCAGCTGGAGAGCCTGGACAAGGCCTGGGAGCTGCGCCGGGCCGCCAGCCCCCCGCCCACCATCCACGTCTGGCCCGTCAACCTGCTGCGGCCCGACAGCGCCCGCTACGCCGACACCTGCAGCCTGTTCCTGCTGCAGATGGCCTGTGTCCTCAACATGGCGCGGGCCTGGCGCCGGGCCAGCCTGCGCCTCTTCCTCTGCGTGGAGGCGGGCACCATGCCCCATGCCCAGGAGGAGAAGCTGCGCCAGCTCCTCAAGGACTTGCGCATCCAGGCCCAGATCCAGCTGGTGCCTTGGGATGCCATCACCCGCCTGCACTGGCAAACCTGCCGGGGACCCCCAGGAGGACCAGCGGAGGAGGAGGAAGAGGAGGAAGGAGTTGTGAACTTCCCGACCAACACCACCCAAGTGTCAGATGAGTACGTGTGTGCCGCCAACAAAATGGTCCTGGAGCAGAGCCCCGCGCCAGCCGTGCGCTTCCTGTACCTGCCACGGCCGCCGGCCGACACCAGCCTCTACCCGCTCTACCTGCACCAGCTGGAGCTGCTCACCCGCGGGCTGGGCCCCACCGTGCTGGTGCACGGGGTGAGTGCCGTCACCAGCACCCAGCTCTAGGTCACCCCCGGGTCCCCCCGGCTCCCTGCACACACCTTTGCCCAGTGCCTTTAGCAGCCTGAGCCTGAGGATGGCCCCGGTATCCCCACCCTGGTGGGCAAAGAGGGTACCCCACAGTGGGAGGTGGGTGCAGGGAGGGGGTTTGATCTTCGGGGATGTCTCCTGCGGAGGATTAAAGCTGCCCTGGCAGGATCTGGGAACAGCTCTGGTGCCAGATGGGCAGCACAGTGCATTCACAGTGCCTTTTCTTTGGGGTGGGGCATAGCAGAGTCCTGGGGCAGGCCAAGCACTGGCTGCCCCAGTTTTCTGCTGGGAGCCCCTTAGTTGCACTCTGCAACCCCCTCTGTACTTCCTCCCCTGCCGCAGCCCCCATCCTTTCCTCCGCCAGCTCCTCCGGGCACCCAGCCAGCAGCGGGGATTGATTAAAGGCAGCCTCGACCTTGGTGCCCCGGCTCCCCGCCATCCTCCTGCCTTTCATTAGGAAAAATTAAATGGGAAGGGGTGGGGGAGGGGAGCCCAGAGGCCTGGGCTCCCTGTGTGAGGCTGGGTGGGTGGGGGAAGCAGTCAGGTGCTGGCCCTAATGGCTGCAGGGTATGGCACCCTGAATCTTGCTCAGCATCCCCAGTGCTGTTGGATTGGGGGGTATCAAGATACTTTAATCTGTAGTTTCCCCACCCCCATAGGTGCTGATCCCCTGGTCCTGGCGGGAAATGGGGAAATGATTTGTGGTGGGGTCCTTACCCACACACCTGGGTCTCCTGACCTGTTTCTTGGGGCATTGTTATTTCCCCACACCCATCATGACCTGCAGGGGGAAGCTGTCCTTGACCCCTGCCCTCTCTTATTGATTAGAGGAGGGCAGGAAATTGCCTGGGTGCTGGACGATAAATCCATCGGGTACCTGGCGGGTGGGCAGTGTGCCCAGCACTGCCTGATGGATTGCTTCCTATTAGCCCCGGCACGGGGGGCTGCTCCTGCCCAGGCTGGGCTCCAGCGGGGGTGACAAGTGTGGCACTGCTGCCTGTGCCTGCTCTCACCAAGCTTGGCACTGCTGGCTGCCAGCTCTGTCTGTTCAGGCAGAGGGCTGGAAAAACCCAGGTGGTTGGGTGCAGCTGAGGGGAAGAAATGGTGGAGACCCACATTTTGCAGTGGATTGTGCCCTGGGGGGAGAGGAGGAGGCTGGGGCTGGCTTTACTCCCTGCTGCAGGAGCTGGGTGCCCTGGGGTGGGCAGCACGCATCCCGTGGGATTTATTTACAACCAGTCGGAAGCTGGCACAGGGCAGCTGGGCACCAGCGGGACCCGGAGGCCTATAATGTTAATTATCACCACGTAATTAAAAGCCCATAAAAAGCCTCACACTTCATTAAATTAAAGCTTCCCCTCACTGTGCCCATGGGCTCCAGCAGAGTTAACCTTGGCCTTGCCAGGCACCAGCACCTCTGCAGCTGGGGACCCGGGGCTGGGGGTGTATGGGACCCCAGGCTCAGGACCATGCAGCCCCCCACAGCAGTGTAGGGGGGTGCAGCATTGCACATGCACGGGCACCCTGCGACACCATTCCTGTCACACCTGGGCCACATGTGCCTGGCACAGCCAGGGCTGCGGTCCCAGTCAGAGATGCCCACACACGGACATGGACACGTGTACCCCTGGCACTGCTGCAGACACACCGTCACACACACTGTGGCACGGGCAGGGGGCTGGCACGGGCAGGGGGCTGGCACGGGCACGCACATGCACAGCCAGGTGTGTACCTGCAGCATCACGGCCGCTGCAAAGGCAGCACTGCATGCTGGCACTGTGGCTCCGGCAAACCAGCTCTGGCACGCAACGCCCACGCGGCACACACCTACGCAAACAGCATTTTTCCTCTCTCCCAACAGCCAGAGGTGCAGACAAACAGACACACTCACACCCCTGCATCGCCTCCAGACTCCCACCCATTGCTGTCGGTGCCCAGAGGGGATGGGCTGTGCGGAGAGCACCCATCTGTGCCTGCCCCCTCTGTGCCTTGACTTCCCCAAGGGCTGGGCTCTGCTGGGGCAGAGCAGGGTGAATGGGGGACCCCCAAACCCTCCTGCCAGCTGGACCCAAACCCCTGCTTTGGGTCAGGGGTGCTATGCCAAGGTCTGGAGGGGATACAAACTGGGGAGGGTTGGCCCCAGCACACAAGGAGGGGGAGGGACATGTATGTGTGTGTGTGTTGTGTGTGCATGTTCAGGCAGGGAGATGCATAAAGTGGGAGAGAGTGGATGTGCACATGGGAGGGGGTGCTGTGCTGGGGGCTGTGCACCTGCACAAGGGGTGCCTGTATGTGCACACACCTTGGTGTGGGAGTACACACCCACCCCAGGTGTGACACGCTGATGTGCACGCAGGGCTCCAGGAACGGGGAGCCAGGGGACCACACAGCCTTGTGAACTCGGGGTGTGCAGACTGGCACACACATCTGCCCAGAACCCCAGGGCACCGCTGCCAAGCGGGGCCGTGGGCTGGGGGCTGCGGGGGTGGGTGCCCATGCCCCAGCCCTGCGGGGGTGGGCAGCCAACAGGGCCTCGGCTATTTCTTGGAAATTTTGCAGCATTCATTTCAGTGCAAATAAAAGCTGTCATTGCCAGAGAAATGATACTGATCGGGGTCTGAAAAGACAGCAAATTACCCGCCTGAAAATGCACCGCTGGAAAAAAATGCATATTAAACACACAAAAAGGCACTTTGCCATCAGCCGCGCTTCCCCCGCCGCTCCAGAATAACCACACTTTACATAATTCTCCCTCTCCACCTCCGAATTAATTTCGCAGACAGAGGCAGAGGCAACCCTCTGACAATAGCGGAGGGGAGACGTGGTGGCGGCGGGGGGGAGTGGGGCTGGGGGCTGCTTGGGGACTGCCTTGCTCTGGGCTGGGGGCNCTCATACTCCCCCCTTGGGTGCTGGGGCTCCTTGGGGTGGGACTTGTGGGGTGGGGCCCACCCCAAACAGGCAAGTCTTGGGCCAAGTGCTTCCTATAGGGGACAACCCCTCACTGGTGCCAACCTCCACCAGGCATGTGGGTGCACCCAAAGAACACCATGAGGCCATGTTGCCCACCCAGGCTGACACTCCCAAACTAGCACCCCTCTAAGAAACCCCCCGGGAACCTGCCCTATTTATTGGGTGTGAAGGCACCGTGCCCAGCACCCTGGCACTGCCGAGGGAGAGCAGCGGGTGGAGTGGGGCTCTAGTGGGGAAGATGGGGGGGTTCATCTGGCTGGGTGCTCAGCACCGAGGGGCTGACAGAGGTGAGGGCGGGTGGCGGAGGTTGGCACCGCGCTGCTTTGCATTTTCAATGACAGCCCCATGCCGGGTGCTCGGGAGAGTGGAAAAATCTTATTTGTCACCTGCTGGCGATGCGCGGAGGCTCCCGCGCCGCGGCTAATCTTGGGGAAAATGAGGATGCCGGCGGGGTGGCCCGCGGGATGGGCAGGGCGGGGTGGGGCTGGCGAGCTGGGTGCTGCCCGGGGCCTGCTTGGGGTCAGGGCGCTGGGCCGTGGGGTGGTCACACCCGCCTGGTGATCCCATGGCACGGATCCTGCTGTTGGGTGTGCATGGGCTGGGCAGCGCTTGGGCATCCAGAAGCAGGTGCCCTGTCCCCCAGCCTAGTCTACAAAGGGGTAAACTCTTCCATCCCAGCTCCAGCAGCAGCTGCTTGCCTCGTGGTACCAGTTCCACAGGTTGGCACTGCCTGTGCATCCTCTCGGGGCACTCAGCGGACTTTTTTGGGGAAAGTCAGCACTTGAAAGCGGGTGCAGGCACCACCTGTTGCCCCATATTTACACACAGGTGCCCATCACACACCTGCTGTACCCTGGCTTTTTGAGATACCAGCACCTGCGGGACGCTGCAGCGCTCTGCGGCCGGCTCAGATTTATCCATTATTTTATATCCACACGCCTTTAATTTTTACAGCCCTGTTGGAGCAATACCCAGGGCTGTTAATAACACCAGGCCCTCCCCCGCCCCCCATGTGCATCCATCATGCTCTAGCCAAGGTACCAAGTGTGTCTCGGGGCTGGGTAAATGCAGGCATGGGGAGGCTGGTGGGTGGCACCCACTCCCATGCCCCCATCCTCCAGCCAGCCCCTTCATGAGCAGCAGGGTTGGATTCCCTGTGCCCACCTGTGAAGAGGCCTGACTGGGTGCCCTTGCATCCCACTGGGGTTGGTGATGCCTGGCTGGTTGGGATGCCCAAGCCTGGGGTGTCTCTATGGTGGGATTCATGACTCTCTGCCTTGGCATGTGCCCCATGAAAGCTGTGCTGCAGCCCCTGAGCTTGTGTTTAGTGTGCCAGGGCACGTGTGGATGGCAGTGAATGCTTGAGTGTGAGAACATGTGTGAAGGCACAGCATGTGTGTCTGTAGTGGTGCATGTCGGGGTGTGTGGGTGTACATGTGATGTACCTGTGTGCCACTGCCTGTGCAGGTGATGCTGTGTCTCGCTGCTGCAGAAGGCGCCATGCCCGGGCCGTGCCCGGCACCCCAGCACGGGAAAGCACAGCCTCAGCAGCCCCTGGCATCGTGGGCTGTGCCCGGGGCCAGCCCACAGCGCCCACAGGACAAGACAGTAGGTCCCACAGCACTGAGCCACCTGTGCCGTGACAACCAGGGCCCCATGCCACAGCACAGCACCCAGCATGTGCTGTCCCTCCCCAGCACCCAGGAGACCCAGAGTCCCCTCTGAGCACCCAGGAATGTGCTGGCACGGGAGGGTGAGGGCAGCAGGGCACCCCTGAGCACGACAGGCAGGACGGCCGCAGGGGGCCAGAGCACACAGCCACTGCAGGGGGCCACCGTGGGAATTGCTGGGCTATAAATCTCCTTGCTGGGCCCCCCCGTGGCAGAGCAGCTCACGATATTTATGTTGGGGATTTATCTGCAATGCAGTTTAATATTCCCGGACCTTCGCCTGTGTGTTTGAACGCACGGCTCCCTCCCCGTGCCACCCCGTGCCACCCCCGTGCCCACCCTCTCACCCGGCGCCTTCCAGGCTCCGTCTCCTGCCCACCCACAGCCCTGTCGCCTTGCACCCCCCCTGGCAGAACGGGACCGGACCGGGCCGGGCCCCCCGGGGTGCCCGGGCAGGGAGGGGGGTGCCGCGCCGCCGGGATGCTCCTGGCACAGGCCGTCGGCCGTGCCCAGTCGTGCCCCTCCTGGGTGTCCGTCTGCCGGGGGGTTTCGGCAGGGTCCCCGGACGGGGAATGCCAGGCGGACTGGCACTGCCAGCCCTGTGCCAGCCCCGCCGGGCGGAGGGGCCCAGGGACCCCCCTGCCCTACCTCCCCGCCGGCGGGGATGAGGTAAGGCTGGCGGGTGGCACAGGGCTGCTCCATTTGCATAATAATCTCGTTAATGGAGCCTGGCCTGCGGGAGAGCCGGGCTGGAGACACCACCCCCTCCC